>UYYF01004311.1:0-20822 GCA_900618365.1 Thelazia callipaeda | reverse complement strand
TAGAAAATGTCTTTGCCATTATAAGTATATTTTACCATCTTTTGCAATTGAATTTATTCATGCGCATTAAAGGTGAAAATTTTGAATGGCGAGCCTGCGGAAAAACAAATAGCTACCAATATCAAAAATGAAAATAGTATCAACTTCATTTTACCTGATGGTAATGCATATAGAAACCTATTGTTAAAAGCTAAAGCAAGTTTAGAATTACGTTGCGATCAGGTCAACAATGATCTTGATAAAGGTATTCACTTTCCTCGTTTTAGGCTGCAGTTCATTCTAACTCATACACAGTCACTTTAAAAATTTCATCCATTTGAAGTGCTGTTGATCAGTATTATTACTTATTTTTTCTTCAGAAAAAAACATGCCTGAACAAACTGCAGGATCTCTTCGTATAGCAGTTGGGATGGCTAATCTATTGCTGCATAAAAAGATGAAGAAATTTGATGATCTTGTCAAAAGACACCTGGTAAAACTTTCATTAATCGAAAACTCAATTAGAAGCATTATTTTGTATCTTTTTTCTCCAGATTGGTAATAATATTACCGCTTTTCTCATTAAAGCTAATAATGATTGCAATACTGTTGCTGTTATCATAAGTTGTTATTTATATCATTGAGTTTAATGGATTGTGTTTCATTTTACGAAAAAAAAAATACATTATGCTAATCTTCTTTACTGTGAGATAAACTCTTTTAGGGAGAGGGTCCAGATAATTTACCAGAGGTTAAAATCAGCGACCTTTCTGGTTATTGGGCTCTAATCAGTATAGAATTAGATGAACTGGAGAATCAGTTTAGGAAAATCGATTCGCTTCGAGAAAATGGATGGATACTGGAACCAGAAGTTCCTATAGTAAAGTAAGTTGTGTTTAGACTAATGGAGTTGAAGGGACATCATAATTTCAGTCTTTTTTAAGATTATTATCTGGAGCATATGATTTTCTATGTAAATTTACTTTTAGTTTCTTATGCGGTCAATTTTTGGAGTTTAGGATTTCAGTATTAAGTTGAATAGAAGGTTCTTCTTGCGGAAATGTTGATTTATTTTATTGTTGTGGAAATGTTGTTTGATTTTGTTTTATTCTTGTGGAAATGTTGATTGTTCATATCAAAGTACAGTCTTGAATAAATCTTTTTCTAGAAGTACAGTTAAAAGTCGCAGTAAAATGCGGCCTCATTTTACTACGATAAATAGCGAGAAAGCAGCGTTCGAATCTCATAGTCGACACATAGCTTTGCTTGCAGCAAAGCGACGTCAAAAGAAGTTGCTTGAAGCTGAAAAAAACAAGTGTTTTGAATTGAAATGATCGTACTGCCTCATTAATTTTCAGGCAGTCTTAATTTTTAGTCAGCCAAATTATTCAATGTTTTTTCGTGATATCCTTATCAGATGTGATGGAAGTAAAACGTTGATTGTAGAAAATATCATTTACAACATTACAATAATCGTAGATAAGGAAGTTTTATTATGTTTTACCTGCTCACTTTGTCTCACACCTCTTTAGTTTGGTCGAATTGTCTATGATATCAGCTGTTTTCGTTTTCTTTTTTGTCAATTGTTAATTAATTAATTGAAATACGGAGTGAAGCGTCATTATATTGATGTGAGCACCAGGAGTAATGTGCAGCACTGAGTGATAGAAGCAGAGATGTAATTTAATTTAATAGCATGATGTTATTAATCTGAACAAATTTAGTAATAGCAATACTTTGATCGAAATTTTTGTAGTTTATGCAGTATATCGAAAAAAGTTTTGTTTTCATGAAGTAGCAATAAATGGCAAGAAATTTAACGTTTTCCATCTTCTTTGAAGTTTAAACATGTGCCATTGGTATGTGGAATAACGAGATAGTGGTTGATAATGAGAAGTTGTTTTCTCTTTTTCATTTAACTTTTTATTCTATCATCATTATTTGTTTATCAGCTCCAGTGGATCCCTTGGTCGGTCATTTCATTTGTTTATTGTTGTTTGGTCAGAGCTTTCTTCTTTTAGAATATGTTATTATAGCCTAATTTAAGTGAGAAGCAGTCGTTTGGTAATTTTAAATTGCTAATATCAGTTATATGCTTACGGTCAGTCGATGTTTCTAATCACAAAGTATTCACATGTTTTTGCTACTTTTTAATTACTGCAGTACTTTTCATAGCGCAATTATTTCGCGAAATCCGATTTTATGATCGGAAATGTGTTTCCGTTTTCATTTATAAATTATGGAAATGGATGTTCATTTTTCGATTGCAACGTGTCATGTTTAACTCCTATATTGTCAAATATATTTTTATGTCCTGTGCTGCTCATTCTATGGTTTTTGTTACATTCATTTCTGGATCGATTTCGATAAAATATTGCAGTGAAGTATGATAAGTCTTTATTTATAAAGTTACTGCGTGATTTTATTTGATAATGAGACTGGATTATTTATGCAGTGAGAAAGAGTATATTGCATTTTCGTATATTTTGTATATTAAAATTCATTCAATAATTTGTTAGTTGGACTGGATGCATGAAAAGTCAGTCGTATAAAACTTGTGCTGCTCTTATAGTATTTTCTATTAACTTGTCGTTTATGTTCTTACTGTAAAATTTTTAACTTTCTAGTTCAGCTTTACCTGATATTAAAAGAGATTTTATACTCAACAACTTTGCTATTTTTGACTTTATAGTAGTTAGATGTTGTCTGATGTCGATTTTTGGTTGATATATTATCAACGGTACGAAAGGTTCTGGAAATATCAGTCTGCTGCTGTACGGTGGTTGGAGGTGCATCAAGTAGCCCGTAATCGTGTGTCGATTAAACCTAGTGGTGTGTCGGTAAATTCTGTTGATGTAGACGGAAGTTCTTCAAATGAATGTAGTAAAGTTCAGGGAAAGGAGTGTCTAGGCACGTATGTTGTCAATTTATTGTTCATGTTTTCTAAGTATGAGTTTTTTTTCTTTAGTTTATGAAGTTGTACAGCTATTAAGCATTCCAATTCCTTGGAATTTTCAGGCTAGTTTCCATAGTTATGTATCCGGGCGTCATACTGTATGGATTGGAAATAGAGGCCTGAAAATGATAGTAATATTTTGTAATAATTTTCCTAGATATCAGTTTGTTAGCAGGTCATTTAAGATGGATTCGTTTGGTCCTACTTCTGTGGCAGTAGGGTAAATTTGTGTTAATTACACTTGAAAGTATCATAATTTTCTTGAAAATTGTTTCAGTGCAGGACAGCAATTCTGGATCAGTATGGGATGTGGAACAAACAGTACCTTTATCAAATGCAGATGAAGATATTGGAATGAGTGAAGAGATGGCCAGTTTTTTCCGGAAAACAATCGAGCATAGAAAACAAAGTAGTTATTTGTTTTTTTTTTTATCTGATGAAAGCAAAATGTAATAGTCATTCTTGAAAATGACCAGTGTTTGCACTTTATAATTCTATGGCAGTTTTTAACGTAGCATCGTTTAAGTGTGAATGTTTTTTCTTTTCAATCAGTATTAAAAGTAATAAATGATAGCTACGTAATGGATGGAGTGATTCTGTATGTAAAATGTTTAATATTTAGGAGATGCTGATCGTAATATGGAAACCAGGAAAAGAAATGGTGATTGGCTTGATACAGAAGAATATGTGATGGCTGATAAGAGTAAATGTTTCATTTTGCTTTATAATAAAAGTTGTTGTTGATACCAGTTTCTGATTTAATCTTGGGAAACGAATAATTTATATTCACTAGGATCACTCTTTTCATTTTTGAAAATTATTACTTTGATAAATAAAATTCTGATATTCGTAGTACAAAGAGAAGTTTGTGAAGGATATTTTCAGTAAAAAAAATGTTTGTATGGAATATATTTCGACATTATTCAAGATCCGCAACTTTATATCTTTCACTGCATTATTTTTATAGTCGGAATATATGGATATGGTTGGCGATCACTGAACCAACCTGATGGGCCTGCAGAGAAACAGAAAAAGTTACATACAATGAGGAAATTATATGGCAGTAATGCTGAAAAAATCTCAGCAATGGAAGCACATTTGGATCTTCGATTTGAACAGAATTACTCTCAATCTGGTGCTCTCTTATGGCCCAATATCCCATTAAAATTTTAGTTTGAAGTCTGTGTAAAATTATTGCTGAAACGCATGAATTCATTATTCTCGAGTTATGGAATGATTTATGAATAAAACGTCATCCATAGTGAAAAAATGAAGTGCTGATTGATCCATAGTGAAGTAATGCTGATTTGTACGCAAAAAACTGCAAAATTTCAAACAAGTTATCTTCAAAGCGTAAAATTTGCATAAAATATTAATTTCAGCTTGTTGAAAATATTTGTATTTAGCTTGGTTCCATTCAGTTTATCAAACTTTGATAAATGAAAATATTAAGATTTTGAGTTTGAAAGTTATAAAGTAACTGTTTTTAAATATCTAGTAAATGTTAGTTTTCCTATATTTTTTGATGACATGTTGTTTGAAATTGATGTGAAAAATAGTATGTCATAAAGGTTTTCCTTACTGAATCTGTCAAATTACTGCGAGTCGTGAAATCGGTTATTTACGGAAGGAATGAAACTGTTATCATCTACTTATCCATACTTTTTTTGAAATTCCGATATCTTTTATGGACGCTTTGCTAATAATGTATCTTGTTAGCAAAATTGTGATGTGATTTCTACAAAACTGCATTTTCATTTGTTGTGTTTTATAATCACTGGTGGTGTGGTCAGTGATTCTTATGATCGTTTTAGATTGTTAAAAACAGTTGATAAAATGGGTAAGCGGAAAAGATCAGAAATGAACACAGAAATCTACTCAAAAAAAAAAAAGTTTCAAGACAATACCAATGTTGAGGATACAGATTTAAATGCAGTAGATCCGGCTTTGTTGGAAGTACGTGGTTGGCAAAATGTTGCTACGTGCAGTAAGTTCAAAGTTGGCATGAGTCGATACGTTGGTTTGAGTTATCGGAAGGCGAAGAAGTACGTTTGTTTCTCGCTTCAAATGTGGTTTTCCTGAAGTGCGTAGGAAGCAACACTTTTAAGGAATTAGATTCATCCAGTTTTATTTCGCTTCTCATTGCAATTTCCAAACTTGGTTTAGATGTTTAATCATTAGCTTTTGTTTTGCTAATTACATACTACTATGAAGTTTTACTATTGTGCACTTAATTGGTATCATTCGAAATTCTCTATTCTTAGAATTATGGCTAGCGATACAAATTGCGATTTGCTTCTCGAGATAGAAAAACGTCATATAACACTAGGGTGGCATCTATTAGGAAAGGCGAAGAGTGCTATTAGTTACATCTTAAAATGTTCGCTTGGTCAGTATAGAGATTCGTAAGTTTCTAGTTAAATATATGGATTTTGCGAACAAAAATCATAATCTCTTTATGAACAAACTAATAATTTACGTTAAGGAAATTTGAGGGCACTTCATAGCATCGGAATTAAAAATTTCTTTTTCTAGACATTGATATCCATAAATTCAAATTATTTGCGTGAATTACTTAAGTTTCGAACTGTTTTCATTATTACTTATTTTAGATTAAATGGTGTTTTGTTATCTATTGGGAAAGCAAAATATGTTGATTATCCTTTGTGTATCGCAGATCAACCGTGCATGCACATAGATCTCAACGTGCATTGTATTGTTTTCCGTCCCAAAAAAGATCATGTTTATGAATGCTCAATAACAGCCATTGATAAGGTATTTTAACTGCGAAATTATTGGAGATATTTTAAAGTGTCAGTTTTCTAGTTGTAAAAACTTTACCGAAGTCCGTTGATTTTCTTGCAATTCCAGCTTTTTTTTCAAAATAGCCAACTTAGTTTATCGTAAAATCTCTCTGTATGTTAATTAGGCATGCACTACAATTAGTTTTAGTGATGAAACAAAATTTTACTCTCTGGATTATTTCTAAACCAACTTGACTGTTATATTTTCTTTATGTTAGTATTTGTTTCACTTTTTTATTGCAGAAGTTTATCACAGCAAAATTGTACAATACGATAACATTTTTTGCTCCTATAAAAGATGGAAAAAAGTGTTTCATTATTCGTGAAAAGGTGCTTATCAAGTTTTCCCACATCGAAATCAAAGGTTCACTGTGTCAAATGAAAGGAACGATCGCATAATTATTCATTATTCTTTTATCGATAAGTTACTCTTTTTTGCGTTTGTTCTTACGCATACGGGGTTTTTAGTTTTTGTAAACATTCCCCTCACATTTCGATTGTAAGAATCGTGCTTACTGGAATGTTTATTTCCTTGCAATGATCTATGTTGGTATCATTAAATGCTGATTTTCTGAAATAATATTTAACAGTGAATTTTGAGTTACTTGCCGCTCAATTTTAGAAAACTAATAAGGAAGCTATTTATAGTTCCGGTGCGATTTTTGAGGAGGTACTTAACTACGTTTTTAATGACTGTTCTCAGACAGTATGCAGTAACAAATATCATCGAGAGAACCCTTCTGCTAGCGTGATAGAATTTATGCTGGTTGTTGCACTAATTTGTTCATCATTTTTATACGATAAAATACATTAATTCCATCTTTTCTACGTAATCAGGCAATAACTTTTGGACTGAAATAATTTCTGATTTCAGCAAAAATAATTTAATTGGCGATATTTAGTCGATAATCGCCTAGCAAGTAATGGGCCGAAACATTTGAACCAACTAGAATGTGTACTGGGGCTATCTGTGTTTGTATGTGTAGAAAAAAATGGATTTAAAGTTTGTAATAACGGATAAATATGATAAACATCTTATCGTAATACCCGTTTGTTATTCGGTTAACACAAAACAATGACCCACATCATTTTTTATCTGTTAAAATTTGATAGAATTTAAGTTTCACGATTTCATAAATTTAAAACAAGAAATTTGAACAGTAGTGTATTTCAGATGTAAGATTAATAGTAACTGAATCGAAGTGACAGTTAATTGCTTTTCTGTTTTTTATTTGATTTTCTTTACTCAGATTTATTGAGGACGACGAATGAATAATTCGGTAGTGCTCAATAAATCCAATTATTGAAAACTTGCTAAGTAAACAATTACCTCAACATGTTTGTTAAGTGAACAGAAGAAGCGCTTAATTTGCAATGATTTCGTTTGGTAGCAGTACCAAGCAAAATTCGTGAAATTGATCTAAATCAAAGTAAGATATAAATAGAACTAGTTTTATTTCAGAGAGCATTAGCATGCGGGCGTTGGATGCATGCTTAAACGGTAATGAGTCGTTCTATGGAAACTGTTTCCAATTATCGCCTTCATTTTATCTGGGTAATTTAACCAAACTTCTTGACATCTCAAAAACAATTGCATACTGCAAGAAATGGTAGTTATCAGCTCACTAGTTGGTAACACAGTTTCTCAAAATAGGTACGAAATACACACGGAAGAAACTTTAATTCATCCTCTCATCAAACGCAGCATTATCTACTTCAGATCAAACGTCAAGAAATGTTAACTGCATATACCTCTTTGCTTTCCTTATTTCAACATAGATTATTAAACTTGGATCATTTGAACTACAACATTAACATGAGCTGCATTTTTTTCTTCTGAAAACTTTAAAATTTTAATTTCACAACAAGACGTGGATTATTATGATTAGTGCCAGAAAAGAAGATTGTCTTTAAAATATATTTAAAAATGTTTGGATATGTTGCATCTTTTTATGTTTCCTAATCTGCTATCTTTCACGTAAATACATTTATATGGCTGCCAAACGTGCTGTGAACAACAGCAGCTATTACGTAAGCGTGTTTATAGCTCTCAACAATTAACTCTGGTTTATTAAACTGATGCTAGAATAGTGTTTGAGTGGAGTTGGAAAAGCATAAGATTACGTGAAGGACGTAAATAGGGAACCGAAAGAGTGGGAAAAAGAGAAGTGGCAAGCAGCCCGATTGTTATCTTTAAAAATATCCGCGTCTTTCTGTAGACAGTGGAGAACAGCAAAAATTTTGACGCTAATCTCTTTCTCTCTGAAACATTATCTGGCAATCTATTTACATTTAATACTTATTTGTCTCTGGCTGCCTGTGTCTGGAAAGTGCGTGATAGAATAGATCCTTTCACGTAAGCAGAAAGTGTAATTTTATAAATGTACATGAACAAACAAACACTTATAATATCAAACAAGTGTAAAGTTAATATGGCACATTGGTACATCAACTTTGCTAGATGTGATTTGTTTGCTTTCACTTGCAAGTATATGTATGTAGGTGCATACGCATACGTCTAAAAGTGCACGTATGCGTGTTCATGAACATAGCTTCTGTTTCGCAGTTCACGTGGTTTCTTTTTAACGATGTGTTACAGCTTCTTTTTTCTGCACAATGGATGTAATTCATTATTTATACACACGAGTCTGCGTAAGAGCGAACTGTTGTTAGCAATACATCATTTCCACTCATGCGCATGTGTAGTTAGCTTACCGTTCATACAGTTGTGTTATTGTCTATGCAAAAAAATATGTGAGCGTGCATAGCAGACTGTTGTACGTGTGTATGCATAGAGTACTTGCACAATCAGACAGATGTTGCTTGTGTGCACCGTTAATTTGTACTGTTCTTCGAGTACCCTCAGATGCTCTTTGATTATTTCATTCGTTACTTGTCAATGGACGAAAAGCAAGGAAGAATAGGCGCGTTTGTTGGCCAGCTCATTTATGGAAAGATTCACCCGCTTATATTTTCATGATCCACCTAAAAATCCAGAAAAATTGTTTTTAGGTGTGAGTGAGCATTTGTGTTACTTTTCACTGATGTTAAATTTGCAGGTGGCATGCTTGATGTATTTTTCATCCTGACGTCTTCACGTAATGTATTATGCATCTGTCCCAGTCCTGATAAATCTGTGTTATTTTGATATTGAAATTATGAAAAGCCAAAAAATTCCACTTGTATTTTTAAATCTTCTCAATTTATGGATATTTCTAATTTCACTGAAAATAATGAAGATTTCTTTTAATGTAAGGAGACGATAATTATTGTCTCGTATTTATGCTTCAGATTATATGGTATTTTTACGTTTCAAGCGAAATATCTAGACTTATTTTAGCTTTCTTATGTTTTTTGTTGCATCTATCTTTGCCTTATATTTTCTGTGTCTTATAATCCAATAAAATTCGATAACTGCCAATAATGTAAGGTAGCCGTTCGCTGCTTGTTTACGGAACTAAATTACTGTTTATTCCATTGCGATATTTTGTGAACTTAATTGAAATGATGTTTAGTTGACTAATCTTAATTCTGCTAAAATGTTTTCATTTTCTCTCACTCACCATTCAAGCTTTCAGTAAAATACTGAGTGCTTATGATAATGCAGAAGTTACCGAAGATGAAATATCTGCAGACTGGTGAACTAATTACAAGCAAATGAGTTGTGTTTCCTTTGATAACAAAATGGAATCATCCAGATTAGACAATAAAATCAGTTGCTTAAATCGGTCGTAAATTTCGTATTGCCGGCAAACACGTTGTTTATGCGAGCAACAAAAAATGCTTTTGCTACAAAAGTAAAAATTTTGTGCAAGCAAATATTCCAAATCACTATGCCTTATTTTACACTTTCTTTCCCATTGTTCAGTTCATCTCTTATTATTCAGGCAAATATTTTAGCATATGTTTCGTCCTTCAACAATTGATAAGGATGAGATCAGAGTCAGTACGCGAGTGAGAATTGCAATCAGAATAAAAGCGGATCGACCCGGATATCATGATACAGTTGACATCACTAATCAGCACAGGTTTACAGCAGTCGAGACCGAGAAAAATTGAAAATATGACCTACATGCTAATAAGTTTGGGTCAGAGATGAAATGCAGAACCAAAATAATACCTATGTGATGACTTAGGAAGGGATAGTGACGAACTTCCACAAACGCTATGCGAAGGAGATCAATATATCTGATCACGTCGAGGCATACATCCAATCGATGGTTCTTAAGAAGACGCTCGAAAGCATCTTCCCCGACAATCGATATGGATTCCACGAGAACGAAGCGAAAACGATAAAAGTGAGCGCAGGACAAGTACTGCCAGAGTGCTGAAATGCGATCCAGCGCAGAACCAATAAAGCGAAGATTAAAACTAACTTCCACATTTGGATTATGTATATTTCACAAATTCAATTTCGTTAGACCAATTGTTCTTAACACTTTTTAATTTGCTCTCCTTATTCGCCCGTATCTGTAGTAAAAATCTTATTCGTGAAGATATCTTTTTACAGACAAGTGATTTCTTGTTGGTAATCACAAATTTTTGAAAAAAACTTAAATGTGATGATATTGATGATAGTGAACGTAAAAGGATCGTGAAATTGTAGATTAACGTATGAGAAGGGATAGAAGCTACTTTGACATTTGTATAATGTATCCTTCCTGACAGCGTATCTTCTCATGCGTATATCCGAAACAAAGATATCAGTTGTCGCACATCTCAATTAATTGTTTATAATGTTTTCAAACAGCAGCTAATGAGAACGGTTCGAACATTAATTAACATATTCAATCGATGAGGCGATGATCAGGAGATAGTGCTGTAAATATAAAGATATTAGTAATGATCTATCTGGTAATGAGTGATAATAAGTGAGAGAAATGTTAGTAACAATAATACTGGTAATGGCAGTGGTTTGTAGTGATAATTACACAGAGGCTATGGCAGTGGGTGTAAGGACAAAAAGAGTGGTGATAGTAATGTTAACAGTATTAATGATGTTGGCATTTGCTGAGTAAACCAGCAATATCGAGTTGTTCTAGGTTTAGGCTTTGTTGAGCAATATAATGTTAGGGCTTGTAAGTGTGTATAGCGTGGTGGTGTGATGGAAGCAAGTGAATCACTTCGTGAAGCAGTTTCTTGAGGTTTTGGGTAGGGAAATGTTCGGTTAGGTTGGCGAGTGAGTGCATCTTCTGTCTGAGAGAGAATTTCTTGGGTGTTTCAGGCGGCAATTGAAGAAGGAAGTCTTTGTATATTTTACTTTAGGGGCATAATGGGATAGAGGCTTGCATTTTGATTTGGCCTTAGAAACAGCATTTGTCGCTCTGATCCCCTTCGTTTCCTTCGGATGACTGGACGGGAGCAGGCAGATGCTGCAGGGCGGACTGAAATGCACTCTGGCGTGCAGTGGTCAAATGCTGAGAAAGCTTTATCGAATTAGTGTTTTATCCTAGCAGTTTTTGAGACAGAATTCGCAGACATACATACATTTGAGTGGTAGCTAGTGCAGTTTGCAAGAGATGAGAGGGAAAAGAGTGGAGGTTGGAGTGAAGGAAAACGAGGTGTATATTATGTTTTGTGGATCGATATATATGTCTGTATATAGATGCACGTTCCTGACTCTAATTCTTGAATGACGAAGGAAGTTGGAAAACGAGTTAAGCGTTATAAGGCGTCTTTTCTCTTACATTCAATCTCTGGGTCCATTTCGGTTTATTTGATCTTCTGGAGCGACTCACTGGGTTTACTTGTGTCTTTCACATCCAGGAGGTGCTGGACGAATAGTGCTGCAAAACAATCAGTGACTTTACTGGCATTTACTCATCATTAGTTCTCTCATCTACACTTGTTATTGTTATCAGCAGAAGTTGCGATGTGACGTTACTACAGTTATTTGGAGTTTAATCGGTTGCAAATTGAATCTTTTCAAATTTGCATTAATTGAGATCTCAGCATGAGCATGGGGAATCGGAAATGATCTCTTTCTTATGCTTCTTTGATCAACAAATTATTGTTATGAAATTTATCTGTATTCAGAAGCGAATGAAGTTAAAAGCATTTCTTTACAAAGTTATATTGACTTATTTCTCACAGATTGCTTTAGCTATTTCTATATTTGCATGTGAAAGGAAAAAAGATCTTTTATCATTCTTTGGACAGCTCTGTTAGTATAATTATTGGGTTATATAAGCTTTAATTTTATGACTAAACAACATGGAATTGGTATAATACAATACGTAAATTATATTTATATCTTTCTATCCAAATTATGGTTTTCATTCTGATAAAATGAACGATGATAGCTGTTCTTTTTCAGTACATAGTCGTGGTTGTTTCAAAACTAGTGCTGGATATTTTAGTGCAAAGTCAATACTCAATATTTCGGGTATTCATTTGGAAATTCTGACTGAGATGCACATAGAGTAGTAGAACGATATTAATTTATCAGTTTAGTAAGAATTGGGCAGCATTATTCCTACACTCTTTTCAGTAAAATAGAGAAAAAAGTAATGTATAAAGAAAGAAAAATGCTATCAGAAGTAATAAGTGTGAGAAGTGAATGTTTTCTAAACAGTTTTTGCCCGAAAATGAATGAATTATAATAACACTTTTTTTAATGGAAAAGTATGAAGTGTAAGTGAATAACATTTTCTGCTATTATTATTTTGCTGGGAAGGAGTGAGAGAGTGAAGCTGATAGAGTGGAGTATTTGTTGAATTGTGGTCTTTATATCATGTATATATAAATTTAGATTTCATATTTTACGTATTGGCAAGAAATTAATTGTGATATGTTTTTGGGGTTATCTATTTGCAAGTCACTTGAGAATTTGATGCAGTCTAATAACTATTTCATCTTTGTAATTCTTTTAACATATCTTTTTTGTTGCTAGTTTGGTTCATCATTCTTTCCATTTTGAAATTGACATAACATGATTGACATAACTGCATCCCAGTGTCATTATTGTTGAGTGAATACTGTATTGCTTGTTGAATAGGCGAAACTATACCTCAGTCTTATTTCTTTCATTGCGCTGTAATTGCATATAATCATAATTAAAAAATAATTTAATTCATACACATTACATTGTGTACAATGGTTAGTATCGTAAATTAAAAACAATTATAAATGAGCAGTAAGTTTTCTAAAATTTTCTTCGCATTTCATCTTCATTTGATCATTACTTCATTATTTTTGTCGTTGTCAGTTTGTTCATATTATGTTTTAGTGAATTCTTTTCATAGATCATGTCAATAGTAGAATTAGATTTTAGTTTTTTTCTTTGTTTTTGATTCCAGAACTTGTTTTCAAAGCGCGAGAGTGTTAACCTTTGAACTTCAACTTGCAATTACCTCAAACTTGAGTAGTATAATATCACAGTCTTCAACAAGCTATTTGCAGCTTTGATCGCTAGCAAATTTGTTGAAGGTAATAATCGTATAAGCTATATGTAATTGTAGATATTACATTATCATAATTAAATTTTTCGTTGGATTTAAATATTGTATAGATGGATAACTTAAAGTATTTCCTTGTCAGTTTCAATAGATGCGTAGGCGTTATTTGGAGCTTATTTCGTTGGTTGTAATTAATATCTAATCTTAACTGTGTTTCTTCGTGGAGAAGATTTAAAGAGCTAAGTATAAAATTTGGTTTGTTTTTTATCTCCTCGTTATCAACAAGGGGAATTTAAATATTTTTCTTGCCCGACTAGTTTCAAGCTGTATGTTTAAATTATATTTTTGTAGAATGACACCACAATAATCAGATTCGAAAAATATTAATATTCATCTGAACGCACAACACTTTTTCAGCCCTAGTTCTGTAAATTACCTTGTTATAGGGGCTAAGTTTTTTAACTTCAATTTTTGCCTTGTCATCTTTTGTAAAGAAGTTAACTGTCCACGTACAATGCTTTGCATAGCGTACCTTTTTAAATACAGTTATTACTTTTATTTTTTAGTACTATTTTTCTCCTTCATTTTGTAGATATTGTAAATAATACATGATACAACTTTTCAATTGAAGCACGTTGCGGGTTTGAAATCAGCAAAAGAAGGGTTAATTGACCACTTTCGTCTTCGCCATCATATTGTCGTGCAACGGACCTACGAGTAGACATGGCTGTAAGAATTGATGGTATGCAGTTGGATGTATCGAAGATTGACCTGATATCTCGTTTACCTCCTGAGCAAGAATTACTATCTGCTTTTGAAGAAGTTTTGGTAGTTTGGTTCATTCTCATCTCTATTTTCACAAAACCTACCCATGTTATAGTATATGTTTTTCTGGTAGTCATTGTGTTCAGTTATTAACGGTTTTCAATCTGTTTACGAATATTTACGTGATATGCACCTATGGTTTGATTTGGACACCATATAAGATATTAAATTGATAGAAATTAGTATTAATAGGAGTGTACGTAATATGCATGCAATTGTAGCTCTTTTAAATGTGTTTCAATAAAATTCATTTAGGTAGAGAATTGAAAAGATTTTGAACATTTCTAAAAGTAAAATTTCTGAATCTCAAAGTTTTCTTAAAAACTTTACAGAATAAAATGGATTTACCTCCGGATAAGATGCGAATTTTAAGAAGTTATGATTTGAGCAAGAAGTGGGAATTAGTCTGTGATCAGGTTCGCTTTCAGCGTCTTTTATTTTTGTTAATCGCCAGTATTTACATATCGCTGAATTATAAATTACAGAAATCATTATACTGGTCGAAAGTAAATGAGACATGTTTCCAAGTATTTTGAACCAATTTTTATCAAAACACTGTAGAATAGAGTCTGGTTTGAGAGCAAGAAGTAACATTGTATATATTCTTTATATAATGTTTCTTTATACTGCATATTAAGTATCTTAATTTGCAATGGATTATTCTTTAAAGAATTTGATTTCGATGATTACTCTATTTTTTTTTCATTCCTTGTTATGTGAATTATTATAAACACCTTTTATCGCTTTTCCAGAAAAAAATGTATGCAGTAGCAGATCCATCCGTCTATCTCGAAAAGCTTGTGCTTTATTTAAATCGGAGAGCATCTAAAAAAGTAGGACTTGTTTTTGGTGTGAATTAAACCACTTAAATCAATTTTTACGCACATTCTGTGTGCAAAAATTATTATTTTAATGAAGGAAGAGTGAACTGTTCACTCTTATGACTTATAATAATCTTGCGAGCATAAATACTTTGTTTCAATATTTTTAATCATTTTTGGGAGTGAAGAGCAGAAAGCTCATAACAAAAGTAATAGCATGAACCAAGTATCTATCTTTAGATAAGGAATTTTTTTAGTCTTGCACTTTTTATTCTTGTGGCTATAGGAATCTTCAGTGTTCTTTCCTGGTAAAAATGCATCACGTTTTGTTATGAAATCCATTAATATATTGTAAAAACAAACTGCAGAGAAAAAAACTACTGGGTGATGAGACGTCAACAAACATATTGAAGCATATTGAAATATCACTCCGTACAAATAGTATCGAGTAGGTCAACTTTTTTTGTGAATGGAAATATCTACGTACTTATGGTTTATTAATAGCCAAAGTGTTTAATAAATGTATTCGTGGAATGAAAGCTGAAGTGTTTTGAAAACTATATTGAAGAGATTTACATTTTAGTTGGGTACGAATGTTTTTAAATGAACAAAACAATGGATTAAGTATTTTAATTGACTATTTGACACAACTTCAGGAAGATGGAAGCTGGGGAAGGTAATACTTTTGTATAATCATTGTGCAAAATTGTTTATCTTTATTCATGATTTAGTAGGTTTCAAAATGCTATAAGGAGATAAGTTTGATCATATACTTTTGCAGTTGCCCTGCTGACTTGAATCAAGATGGAGCGTCATCAAGTGATGCATTTTCAAATTCGATTGCAGTGCAAAGTCAAACTTCAGTAGTTCCATATTCCGCAGAAAATGGATGTTTTTTGGACGAGCGAGTAACGGGTGGTTTGTTTAGACGAACAACGAGTGTAACTAAAAAAAACTCTAGAAATTATGGCGACCGTGATGACGATGTGCATGTATGTGTGAGCTGTTTACGAGCTATCATGAATAACAAGGTAAGCAATCGTCTGAGATCAATATAGCGTGTTTAGATTATTGCCTTAGAAATTTTTTGTAATTCATTTGTGAAGTTAGAAAAGGTGTGGTTTATAATATGTGTAGTTTCTTCGAAAATGAATACGACTGAGCTTTGATGTGTTATGGTTTCAGTACGGGTTCAACATGGTCTTTAGTAATCCTCAGGCAATTTATTGCATAGCGCGAAGTATTCTTCATCAAAGTTTGCGGTATGTTTCAAGCTAATGTTTTTGTCCTTTTTCTAGTCACAAATCGTGCTCCTGTTCTTTCGACACTAATTTCTTTTAAAACAAATAGTATAAATGAATTTTTTCAGCCTATGTCAAATGAGCTTTATATAATAGAGCATAATAAGTTTCTTATTTTTTATTATATGAGTCGTGAATAATGTTCACAGATTAAATGCACGGGCTATTTAGTCAGGCAGAGTTTTCCAATTATTGGAGCTAATCACTGAATCATTCATAGCTGTTTATCAACTCTATGAAAAGCTAATTATTCAGGACAAAAGCTTTGGCATTGGAATTACTTGCAGCAATATGTCTTGTGAGTGGTGGACATGATTTAATAATCACTGCATTTAATCGCTTCCGAGCAGTAGGTTATTTCAATCTCTGTTATTTGAAATGTTCGATACATAGCTTTGTTTTTTCCAGGCTATTTTTTGATAGTCCATGTACCTAAGTTCTTTGCATAGATTTTCATGCATGAAAAATATTTCCTTCTAATCATTACTTTACAAAAAAAGATCTCAATGATGAATTATCCGAAGTAACTTAGTTTAGTAATAGAACAACTATTAGTTGTTCTACTGCTTGTGACATCTTGCTTAATGAAAAGATCTTTTATTTGTAATTAATGATGCTCGTAAATTTTATCATGTTTTCTCTCTCTTGTCGCTTGTAAACACTGCGAAAGTAGTGGTAACTTTTTGTATCTAACTGATTATTTAAAAGGTTGGAGTCATTATTTTTGGTTGTTCATATTAGTAGAACATATTCACACCAATTTTTCACCAATGTACTGCCAAGAACTACCAGATTTTTAGGAATATAAAGAGACATATCGATTCCAGCTACTTTTTACATATTTTGTTAAACCGCCGGAATTTAATGTTGATTTTATGACATCTTGTATGCAATTTTTTAATATTGTGGTACATTCTACCGAAAGCATGAACTACCGAAGTTATCTACAATATGAGCTCACCCTTCTTGGTCTCGATCAATATTTAGAGGTGTATTTTGTTTTACATGAAATTAATTTCTTTTCCTGCTTGAAGTTTTTAAGAAAAGAATTAGATGACGCGACTATATATATGACTTTTGGTGAGTACAGGATCAGTTAGTTATAAATTTTAATATGGTTTTGAATAATTTATACTATTTATTACAGTTTAATCCAGCCTACAGTCCGCAGTTAAAAGTAATGTTTGATTTATTTATTGATTCTAATAATTTGTAGTTTTCATGGCAGATACATCTTGGTGTGAATATATTCATATACTTTTTAGGTGTTACGAAGTACTGAGTGTGAACAGTTACAAACGCATATAGATGCATATTTGGATAATAAAATTGATGTGCACTTTTTACTTGATGAAACAGATAAAAAAACTGAACTGGAAGCCCAAAACTGCCGTCTCAGTGATGAATTATCCAAAGTAACTGAGTTTATTTAGTTTCTTCTAGAGACTGAAGCATCAGTATATTGCTACTATATTCAATTTTAGTTTTAAGCACGGGAGTTTACAAATACGTCATGTATTTATTTGCGTTATTGCAGATCATGGAGAGATTACAAGTAGTTGAGGCAGATTACATCGCTCGTTTAGCACACCTTGATCGTCGTTTGAAGGAGTTAAATGCAGAAAAGGAAAAGCTGCTTAGGGAGCATGACTCGACTTTGAACACCATGAGAAGAACATTAAATGAAAAAGATAAAGCAAGTCGAGAGCAGCAGTCGAAATTGGAGTCTAGAATTCAAGAATTGGAAAGAATGCAAGCAAACATGAAAGGTTAGAAAAGAAAAGCCATATATTTCCAATAAAAAAACGCCTATATTTCAATATTTTATATCATTTTTGTAGAGCTTTTTTTTATTATTTGATGAGCTCAGCTAACTTCTTATTATCATTTTAACAGCAGTCTTACGAATTAGTAAGTTTTTTAAATATTCTGCACTTCTTTTTCATAGATCACCAAATGGTTATTTAAAGGAAAAGATTAAATTTTTTCCTTCGTTTTGTGTGAAATTTAAAACAAACGGTTGCTTATTCTCAATATTTCATGCGTAAATAATAAACATCCGTTTTCTGTTAATTTTTGTCCAAAGATTTGTAGTAGTTCTTATGTTTGCAGCAGGTTTAATTGAAGCCAAAAAAGAACATGTACCTGTGGCAAATGCGCCAAGTCCACCACCTCCCCCACCAGGACCCCATCAAGAACCAGCACTAAATCGATTTCCACCACCTCCTCCTCCACCTCAGAACACATTTATTGATAAAACTCCTCCTCCTCCGCCTCCTTTAAATTTCATTAAACCGCAGTTATCTTCTAAACTCTCTCCTTCTGCTAGTGATATTGTAACCATCAAAAAAATCCACAGCACTAGGTATTCATTTTCTAACCCTTCTTACACTTTACTTAAAATTTTTTGAAGTCGTGTAAAATGTTGGAGTATTAGTTTTTTATTTAAGAGCATTTACCATGTTCTTGAAAAACAGATGTGGTGGAATTCGTTCCATAACCTTTATTCAGGAATAAATTGCCCTTGTTAAACTGGTGTCCCCTGAAGCCTAATCAGGTGAAAGATACAGTATTCAGCAATCTTGATGATGAGAAAATTATGGATGTAAGTTAATTTCTGAAAGTTGTTTCACTTGAGGAAAGTTTTAGTAATTTTGACTTGTTTTATTCACAAAATTTTAATTATGCTCACTAGTTCGATATGTTGATTGTAATGACAGCTGAACCAATTTAAGTTAGGGTTTTGTTCAATAGCAAATTCTCATTTGTTCAAACATCTTTTTCAGAAAATTGATTTCACTGTTTTGGAAGATTTCTTCAAGATTGGATTTTCTAAACGTCCTGATGCAACTGAATCATGTCCACCAAAGCAGAACACATCAAATATTGCTAATTCCAATGTTATGAATAAGAAAAATACAATTTTGGACACTAAACGTCTGCAAAACATCGGTTCGATTTTTTCAGTCTTGTTGACATTGCAATTATATTTATATTTATTACTCCAACTATTTGTAATCAGTTTTTGTACGGTTTTATTCTTTTTTTTATTGCTTTATTCTTTTTTTTATTACTAGATATCTTTGGCTCAGATCGAGGTTCGTTTACTGTTTATTAATCTCTATTTTTTTTCAAGAAAGCAGATTTAAAAAAAACAATAGATATGATAGCTAAGAAAAAGGAACGATGTATGACGTGCTGATAATAATTTGTACTAGGTTGTTTTATTTCTTCATCCTCTGTTGTATAAATGTTTGGTATCAATTTATAAACAAATCTGAGTCTTTCAGGTTTTTATTTCAGAGTGCTTTTATTTCAGCAATAACGTGCCGAAAATTGGCCCTTAGTGCACCCGCAATTATGTCTGCTGTGCACCGAATGGATTTGAAAGCACTCACTCCGGAAAGTGTCGATATTTTAATGAAGATTGCTCCTACTCATGAGTAACCATTTTATTTTTAAATTGGCTTGGCAATTTATACGAGTAGAAATAATTTGCTGAGTAGACAGATGCTATTCTATGATTTTCATTGGGTTGATAATTTCTTGTAGACTTCAGGATTTACAAAATTTTTTGATTTTCAGGGAAATCATCAAGTTCAAAGAATATGAAATAGAACACAAGAACTTCTCTGATCTTTCTGAAGAAGACCAATTCCTTGCACAATTAGTGAAAATTGAACGATTCGAGCATAAAATAAAAATTATGTCCTTTATGGCAACTTTTGATGAAAGTGCTGATTTGCTGGAACCGGTAACTCTTCCGTTTTCTAATGTGTTAATCCTTACAATCGATTTGCATTAGTGACATGAGTTTGATGATGAAAATGGTGCTATGTAAAACTGTTGTTCTGAAAGTGCAATCTTTTAATGCGCAATTTTGCAGCAATTCGTTAATTTGATAGCTGCTTCAAAGTGTGTGCGAGAGGCAACAAAGTTTCACCAGTTGCTGGAGGTGTTGCTTGCATATGGTAATTACATGAACAGTGGACGGAAAGGAGGTGTATATGGATTCAAATTGTCTAGTTTAGATACGGTATTTGTCATTCACTTCCTGCAAAAGCGAAATAAAATAGCATTGCATTCTAATTCCAATATATTTTTGTTGCTTAGGAAAGGTGTTATTCAAAATTGCTTGTTTTTTCGATATAACTTACTTGACAGAATTTTTGCAGCTATATGGTTTGAAGAGTTCAGTGGAACGATCACTCTCATTACTCCACGTTATTGCTAAAACAGTTTCTCATAGTTTCCCCGACTTATTGAATTTCGCTGATCAACTAAAGTTTGCAGATAAAGCTAGTACAAGTAAGTTTTGATTTTTTTTAAATGCACGAAGTCTAGTATCTTGCACTTACTCTCTTAAAAGCATATTTCTTTTATTATTTCATTTTCTGATGTCATGTTTTTTTTTCTTCTGTTAAATATTGGCAGAGCCGAGAAGCCAAATATATATATATATATGTACGGCTCTGCCGAGTTGTCGAGTAGTTGAACCGTCAGCTAGTCGGTCCCGTCACAAAGCAGGAAAGCAACAAGAGGCGGATAAATGGGGAAAAACCGAGCTTTGAATCACAAGTGGAAAACAGGTGAGGTTGTTAAAGAAAGTTCCGTAAACGTCATGGGAATCAGTAGACCAGTGTACCATAACTAGCATAGCTGAATGCCCTGCGAGCATAGCAAGAGTACCGGAACACGACTCAGTGCGACAAACAAGAAGAAACAAAGAAACCTCCATC
>UYYF01004310.1:59473-137214 GCA_900618365.1 Thelazia callipaeda | reverse complement strand
TATATATATATATATATATATATATATACTATATAAACCTTCAAGCATTATCATAAGTACCGTATAAACTCTCTTGTAATTGATATTCTTAAAAGATGACATTGTTTTACATTGCTTTCTTTTAAATAAAAAAAATTATTGATAAGTAGCAGAAATTTGTATTTCAAACTTTATTTGTGCGTAAACTGAAAAAAGTATTTACAAAAAATATTTACTTCTACACAAGATGAACTAACTTTTTACTTAAATTTTGTATTTGACATGAAATAAAATCATTCTATCCGAAGTATGAAAACTTGAACGTTCAAATAGCACTGAAGAAAAAGTTAATGTCGTGAGCAAAATTTAGAAATGAGAAAAACCAAAGAAATTATTATCTATTGAGCGATATTTGAACTTAATTTACAACTTTATCAATATAAAAGTCAATACTTATTTGATAAATAGAAACAACTATGTAAAATTTTTTATACAGTTAACCCTTCATGTACTGCAAAACAAAAATACTTGACGTAAATGAATTCTAAGTGGAAATCATTCAATGTATTATTGCCAGTACTGCTGTGAGAAATTTACCAGAAGCATTAACAATAACATAGAAATTGAAAAATTTTTAAATAATAACAAATTATAGAATGAAATGAACTGAAGTAGACAAAAATGTTCACGCAGAAGAAAAAAAAAGTTGCTTTGCAACTCCGACTAACCTTTCAATCCATCTGTTTCGTTCACGTGGGTTACGACAGGCGTAGTAAGTATTTTCAAGTCTGAAGCAGTTTGGTACGTTCATTGCTGACAAGTGAATGGGATGAATACGCATTTCTGCTCCATCTCAAAATAAACCGCGAGTTTTTGAAAGCAATTTAGTTGTAAAATATAAACATAGCTTCAAGTTCGCGCACGAGCAAGTAAAGTGATTAAATCTGCTCTTTTTTATTGAATGAAGCATTGTATTCATATTGCTACACCACACTTTGTGATCACTCAATCAAATCAATTTGGATCTGCACTGCACTGCTCATTCATTCAAACGGTCAGATATATCACATCTCACTTCATCTTAAATGTTTGCAAAATAATACTTTTGATTGTAAAAACTATTAACTAAAACTTAAAATTCTCATTTAATCTGAAGTAGTCAGAAACAAACCCAAGTCAATCATATGCGTTGCAGAGGAATATGCTAACAAACTTTCATGCGAACGACTTGGTCTTAATGAATCTTTTTCTCGTTGCACTGGAAAATAACGGCGAAATACTGAATGGCCATTCACCGCTTGATCCACGCCACAAACGTTTTCTACGGATCGTCGAAGGATATTACGTGCGTTTCTGAACATCAAATTATTAAAGTGTCATAAATAATATAAATAAAACCGTAAGAAAAGGATTCATCTCATAAGTTTCTATTACTGTAAACAACTCTTTTGGATAGTAGCTGATGAACTAACGAAGAAAAGTGAGCAAATTATTAAAAATCACATTAGAAAATGTAATAAATTTTCATCACAAAGTTAGTTTGTTTTTTGTAATATTGTACAAAATAAATGATTTTGAATCAGACTTCACGAGGAGAATCAAGCCATTGCATATAGTTAAGAAACAGAAATATGTCTGAGAATATCCGACCCAATTATATGCGATGAACCTGTTGCAGAGAGGAACTTTGTTTAGCATATTTCTGATTAAGATTATTCAGGACTTCTCAGATAAGGTACAGTTACTTTGTGTTTGTTTCAAGAAAGCACAAATGAGAGATCACTGATAGCTTGGCACTGACAGAACTTAAATGTCCTTTATATGGTCTTTACACGATTTTATACACACATCAAAAAAAGTCACATAAATGTTTAAATTAGAGAACGAAAATTATTTGCAAACGATTTCAAAAATGCTCACTGCCTAAAGGAAATATTATAACAGATCGAAATTAAGTTTCTAGAATTCTGAAAAATTGAATGCCATACATGAAAAGGTATGATAAATAAGAAAATTATAACTTTAGTACTACCAATAATGATGATATTTATTATTATTTCAATATTATTATTATTATTATTATCATTATCATTACTATTGTTACCATCGTAACTAATATCACAATTTTATTATAAGTAATCAATGAGAATTTTACTATTATTATATGTGATTCTACTATTATATATTTTTGTTATGATAGTTATTATTATAATTAGCATAGTTATTGATAATGGTGATAAGAGAATATTGGTTAGTGGAGTTGATTAATAGAAATTTTATTTTTATTGTAGTGATGGAAATGAATTCAGGTATAATTTCAAAATGTTTTATGTGTTATAAGAAGAATTACTTCTAACATCCCAAACAGCACAAAAAGTACTGAAATACTTGACAAAAAAGATTTTTTTCAACAAGTTTGTGATACGTATTGGCAAAGTGAGCTAAATGTAAGCTAATTGCAATTTTCCGTAAAATTTTTGGAAATTTGTGGCATTTGCAAAAAGTGTAAATATGTGCAAAAATAAAAGCTATCTCAGGGCATTTTAAACACTTTTTATGCAAAAAGTTGATAATTTAATGAAGTGCACAATCAGACCAAAATTTGCACTTGGATTATCTTGAAGTCCGTTTAGAAACAAACAAATTTACAATTTTTAGCGTGCTTAATTTACCTTCCATTTATGAGGAATTGCTTATCGTTTACATCAAAAAGTAGCCAAATAAAAAATACTGTCTGAAAGACTGAAAATCAAACATTCAGGTTACTACTCAGCAATGTTTTGTGAATTCTTCAAAAACTTGTTTTTGTGCAGCAAATTTTTATTTTTTATATTTTTTTATTTTTTTTTATATTTCACAAATTCATGTTGTTACAGCTACTGCAACATGAGTTTGATTTTCTACCAGTAAATTGTGTACTGCAAATAGTTATGTATATTCTGTGGGATGAACTGGTGTTTGGCAAATCGCAGACAGACACAGATTTACAGATGAGAATGAAAAATTTATTAAACTATTTTAAAGCTATTTGTCAAAGTTCTCACGGACTATTTAAACTTTATTGCAATTTGAAGTGTTAATTTTTACTGATTTTGACAGCATTGCCTCGACTTAACGTCGTCTGCTTACTGAAACTAAAATTTTGACATTATTTTTCATACTTAATCTATAAGCTCATTTTTACGTGATAGAATTATTAGTCAGCAAAAGCTGTTCAATATTAAATTAAAAAGTAATTGATTTATGATGAACAGAATAAAATTGGAAATAAAAAATAATACAGAATTTTCATAAGAAATAATAATTTTTCATATTAGTACGGCATCAGCTCAGATAGTTTCACTTCTTATACATTAAATAAAATATCAGAATGGAATAAGTTCTCACATTTTTTAAATTCGAAAACTTACAGATTATTGCGACTGCAATTTCGTTTTCTCTCCAACTTTGTGGCACTTTTTGTTCGTTTCAGTGCATTGCTTCGAAATGGTCTCGAAAAAAAATTCTGCAACTTCGCTAAATGCATTAATTTTTAGCACTGATAAACTAAAAAAAGGAAAAATATATTTTTAGGATACTTGATTTTTCTTCTTTATAAAATAAATTTATTTTATTGGAGTTAGAAGAATTGGTCTGAGCAATAATATATTCATATATTCGAGGTATAGTGGACGGTAAGCTTTGTCTGATCTTGAGAGTTACAAATTTTTCATCACTATTTCTGGTTTTTGTCCCAATCTTTTCTACCCTCATCTGTTATAGGGGCATTATTGTGACCTGTTATGGAGATAAATGACGACAGTACCAATGCCAACAGCTACAACAACAAGAGCAGTAAGAACGTAACAACGGTGTAAATGGTAGCAGAAGGATGGAGAATTGTAGCAATCAATAGATCAGTTATTTAATGTCTAAGGAAAGTACTTCTGGAGAATCACTGTCAGGTGACTTTCACAAAGCGATAAGAAGTAATGGGCCATAACGATTATGCTCATACAACCCCTTTATATTGGTACTTCTGATGCAATTAAAGAAGAATAAAGAAGATACGCAAGGGGTGAGCGGAGAGCAAGAAAAAGAATACTGCTAAAAAAGTTAGAAACTCTAAAATACAATAATGTTGTTTGCAGTCAAAGCAGTGCGTGTTAGACTTTAAGAAGTAAAATTAGAAATTATGGGTCTCGATGTGAGTTCAAAATCTAAAACGCTAGATATGAGCTCCTCAGAAGACGATTCTACAGGACTATTACACAGCCACAATGTAGTAACAGATGAAATTGGAGGTCACGATGTGAAACCTGGGAAGGGAGAGGATGATCTCCTTCATAACGAATGTTTGAAAGAACTCAGCACATAATATGAAGCGCTGGCTGCTATCTCACCTAAAGCCAAACTTGGAAAGAAAGTTTTCTATTTGCGCAATTTGAAGGCGACGGGCCTGGATGGAGTCCATCAAGAAGAATCTCCTTACATCCCAATTTATAATAAGGTGGATTTGCCTGAATGGGAAGGAACAGGACTGATAATTCTAAAAAAGGACTACCTACCTGATTCTAAGTGTCTTAATAAAGGTAGCGAGTGCAGGCCGATAACCTGTATATCGAACCTTTACAAGTCGACAATGAGATATATAACACTTGTCATTGAATTGGATGTTGTGGATAGGAATTGTTGCTCAAATTTAAGGTGCGAAAAAGCAGGCGCTATTAAACTGGCAAAAGCATTCTGTTCAAGAGCTTGTTACAAATGAGAACGTGTGGCGTCGATACATAGAAACAGTTAGAAAGATAGGTTGCCGATCGACCGGATATCATGATCTACAGTGAGAAGCGATGAAGTAATCCTGATAGAAGTTAGTATCACTAGTCTGGACTCATTGATATCAGTGTAAAGCGAGAAAGGATTACATACTTGTTAATAAACTTGAGACAAGGATGACATGCAAGACTAAAATAATTCCGTTACTGATGGCGTGGGATGGAATAGTGAACGAACTCCCACAAGCGCTGCGTCAAGAAAATCAGTGTATCTGATCATGTCAAGGCGCACATCCAAAGAATAGTGCTCAAGAAGATGCTCGAACGTATCTCATTCGATCATCGCTATGGATTTTACGAGGACGAAGCAACGGAGATCAGCAGAACAAAAGTAAGTGCTGAACAAGCACAGGCAAAGTTAGTACCAGTAATGTAAAAAAAACTAGAAACAGTGGGTTTGATATGTACAATTAATGTATGGTTCAGTAAACATTGTCCGAATAAGCGATAACTGAGAACCACTTTCCCAGAGTTTTATACTATTATGAATAACAAAATTGTAATTGTTTTGTTTTAAAAAGTTGGAATTAATTTCCAAAATTTTTATGCTAGTACTCTTCTGAATCAGTTCGCCTTGAAAAATATTTAAGCTGTCTGCGAACTCTGTAGCAGTTTTGTAAGCTTCGAGGCATTGCTTCTAAATGGTCTTCCGGATTAATTTGCTATAATTTGTAAAGTTAATATCTTCCAGCAAAAGTAAAAGCGAGACGATAAAAACTTTTCCACGGCTGGTATGAAAGCTTACAAATTTTTTCAGCAACTCTTATCATTAAGATTTGGTAGTGGACTATGTCAAATATTATAATAGTATCTGCGAAAACTATCAGCTTGAAGATTCATCAAAAAATGCTCATATAATTGATATATGGGACTTCATTTTGTTGGAAATTTGAAAGTTTTAGAAGTTGCTGAAACGAAATTTTCAAAAGTACGAAATTCATTCTTAATCCAGAAAGTTTTCAAATTAACTAATGACACTACTTGCTAATGACTAATGATACTATTTGTTGCCTTATTAGTACTATTTACAGGCGATAGTAATAAGAAGGATTGGTATACTAAAACGGTTCTGCAATTTATTGGTAAGTTCTGGATTGGTTGGTATTACACTAATGACTAGCAATTTAATATCCATATAATTTATGAGGATTTTCGGTCTCTCTGTTGTAAATTTCGACTTTAGAAAAACTTCGTAGATATAAAGTTTTATAAGTAAATATGTTTTTAATGACAGGAAGGCTCGTTTTAGAGAAATAATACTGGAATATATCAAAAGAATCAAAATTGTTTCACATTTATGCTAATTAGGTCGAAGATGAAATCATTTCAGCTTCTGAAAAATGGTTTTTTACCGAGAATACTAACTGGATTCAAGCTTCATTTTGCTGCAAGTCATTTTTATTACATTTTAAAAACTTAGTTGTTAATTAAATGAAACTGAAAGTGAAAACGATTTTTACTGGAAAAGTATGTCTCATTTAAATGAAATTTTAAATGATCATTCAAATTAAAGCCAGTTGTTGCTTTTCATTTCTAATTCTAAAATTGTTATTACTAATATACTATTATAAACAACAAAAATTATTTATCAGCACCGGTACTAATCTTAAATATGTAAACTGACGACAAACTTTTTTTTAATTACAAAATTAATGAATTCGAATTTACAGTTAGGTATTAAAAGCATGAGTTTCATTACTTGAATTCCAATTTTCATATGTTACTTGAGTAAAAACTTTAAGTTTCGCCAAGAAATAAAATTCTATATTCTATCTGCAAAAGTTTTGTATGCTACACAGAAACAAAGACAAATAATTATACTAATTTTTTAGCAAAAAATAAGTTCTTAAAAAGAATCAGATAAGGAAGTGTATGATTTAAGTGCAAGTGGAACCAGTTTTTGGGTTATCCTAATTTGTTTTTGCACAATTTGGCTGGTTTTACCTCAAAATTAAGAAGAAAAAAGGTGAAACAGTGTTTATTTATGCACAAAATGGATGGTATTCTAGAAGACTGCAAAGAAAATGCTCGAATAAACTCGTTAATTGTTAAAAGTTCTCAGAGTTAAAGAAAATCATCATTAATAAAAAACGTAATGTTTCAAACTTCTAAATTCTGAACCTTTCATTGAAGATGTGACTGAATGCAAGAATTCATAAGAGCTATTATCATTTCAGTTCTTTTAAATAAGGTTTGAAAACATAATGACAGTTTTATGATTAATATACAATTATTGCGATTAAAATCACTACTTCTGATACTATCAAATATTATTTGATTGCAGAAATAATCATACCGCTAAACGTTGCGGAGTTGTTGGTTCTTCAACAATAGCAATGCCTGGACCTTCCTGAAACAACATTCAAACTCTTATTTTGCTTTCAATGAAGAACAGACAAGCTTTTTTGTAATTTAATGAAATTTGAAATTTATTTTATCATTTAAAAAATCTTGAAAATTTTAAATGAACATTGATTTCGTTCTCGAATGGTTACCGTGAAAATAAGAGCGAGTGATGTACTCAAAAGAACTTGGAGTTTTTGCAATAAATTTTTATGCTTTCATACCTATAAAAACAGCGTAAGTAAAGGTAAAATTATTTATACAAAAAGTATGCTGACTTTAAAATTAAGATGATGCATCACTTAAATGAAATTTTTACTGGTTGGAAATTAATAAGTATACTTTTGAATTTAAGAAATCTTTCTTATGCTACGAATAAGCTGGACAAGAAATGAAGAACTTACAAGGGAAAAAAAAGGAATATTATGAGTTGCGAATGTTGAACTTCGATGAAGAAACATATTATATTTAAGTTCATTTATTTCTCGACTTAGCTTTTAAAAGTCAGAGCTGCAAAATGAAAGCTAACTTGAAATTAAGCAAACTTAAAAGTCAAAAATGAAAATATGAGAATAGATGAATGTGCTAGGTATATGAAATACAAATGTAGTAAAAATGAAGTGATGATGGAGGTGAAGTTTTGCATTTCTTCACATCGCCTCAGAGAACATTACCGATGTTGTAACTTTGAAGACGAGCTGAGCAGTGGGAAGCTCGAGAAGTTAGCCGAAATTACGCTTACACTTCTCGTTTCATTTCACTAATTATTACAATTTTCGATAATTATTTTTTATAGCAATAAACGCTCCACTATGAACTGCAAATAGTATGCATTGGCATTTGCTTGTGTCTTAAAGTTTTAGTGATAATTTTGCTTCTATTTCAGTTCTTATTTTGATCCTGAGTGCTGGAACCGTTTTTTTTAATGATAAAATTAAGCGAATTTTATCATTAAAAAGCAGATAAGGTTTGTTTCAAAATCGAAACTGCGAAAGCCAATGAATTTTTTTTTGCAAACTTTAAGGCACGAAAAGTGATAGAATAACAGAAAATTTGTTACAGAGTTTTGAAATATCAGTTGCAACTGCACCTGAATGCTATTTGTTTGTACTGAATTATAATAACATCCACTTATTAGGAACTGATTGAAGGAAAGTACTGAAATATATGCAGATGCTAGAAGCTATGCAGTTTTGATGCGAAAAAACACAAGTGCAAAGTGAGATACTTGTAAAAGTACTGCAGTGTTCACAAATGCAAACTCACGCATCACTGATGGAAGAGTTAATTAGTTTTGACTTTTGACTGATTTAAAATTTAAATCACTCAGAGATTTCATTGCTAATTAAAAGTTTTCATTTCATAGCTGAATAGAGAGAGTTCTTATCAAAACTGATAAGCTAAATTAATGGCAATTTTGCTTTATACGCTATGATATGGAGTGCTACTGCCGTGATTGCTACCATGGCAAATATTTTTCCCAAAGATTTCTGGACGCAATTCGAAAAATTATCACTATGTGATGCAGAAGTGCTGCAAAGTGAGTACTAGCAGCGAAAGTCTAGTGCAGTTTTTAAACTACAGAGGGTCAACTTCACAAAGTGAACCTTTAGGAAGTTATGTTTCCTATACAGCTGAAATTCAGTTCAGAATTTCATGTATGGTTCACTTACTGAATTATGAAAAAGTATCTAATTTCTTTACCAAAAACTGAAAACTAATTACCAAAAACTGAAACTTATTTGAAATTCATCATATTTATAATAGACATAAAAATGCTGATGTAATTGAAATTAAATTCTGCTTTATGACTATAACGGATATATATAGTCTCAAGAGAATAATATATGAAAATAAAAATTATCTTTTCTTAAAAAAGTTCTAAAGTATGCACGCAAGTGCACAGAAGACATATCTGAAATGATAAAATTCCTCCATAAATCCTATGTAGTTTCCTTTTTTTGCACTAATTAAATCAGCCCAAAATGCTTCTACTAACAACTGCAATCTTACTTTCTATGCTCATTCTATGATCGTTGGACAAATGCATTGGGAGACACGCTGTAGACCTCAAAGTGTATGCAAAAGAAGGAAGGCTGTAGAAAATTGCTTAATTATAAGGAGGAAACTTTATAAAAGCATTAAATTATTCTCACTTGGCTAGTGACCGATGTGCTATAATTTTTGCCCATCAGCACTGAAATATTTTTTATAATTTCTTGAATTTGCGCTGGCTGACTTCCAAAAAAAACGCAATTTTATTGCTTCAAAGTGCTTTTGAACCCACCAAAACCAAAATTGATCAATTTGTCAATTTGTGTGATTTTAATTTTCTCAACCGAAAATTTCTGATTTTACTCTTTTTAATACCAATAAATTTAAGAGTAAAATTTGAAATTATTGTTTTTATTGGTGAGCAACAGTTAGAAAACAATCGCAACTTAATCAAAAAATGAACAATGGAATGCTTAGCAAAACTATCCACAGAGAAGAATTTGAGATGACAGTAAAGCAGTTATCTTCTTGAATTTGTAGAAAAGAGCTTTTAATTATAAAAATGATTATTTTAGAACAAACTTTCGAGGTTTCAAAGCAAAATGATTTATCAGTGATATTAGTGTTTAAGACTATTAGACTCAATTATATGAATGTCATCGAACAGCAAACGTTTCGAAAATTGTCAGAAAGAATTAAATATGTTTTAAAATAGCAGTTGTTATAAATAATACTTTTTAGGAATTAATAGTATAAATTAAGTTAAGCATAAGTCGTCACAAACTTGATGATAAATAGCACCATTGTGATTGATGGTGGACGCGGAAAGAAGGTTACGTGCCGTACCATTAATGGTATGTCCAGCTTTCAAGTCTTGCCAAGTGTGTCGATCTAAGGATATCTGCTCAAAGCATGTCTCTGAAAATCATTAAATTCCATAAATTTTAAAAGCATTCAATGATATCAACAAAGACAATTTAGCTGGAACATCAAAAATTGTGGAGCTGAATAAATTTCATCAAAATAAGATAAATTACTAGATAAATTACTGGTTCTAAACTTCACTGTAACTCATAATATCTTCTAGTATATGATTAAAAACTGCTAGTCATCATTTTGAAATTAGAAGTAATAGCAAGAGTTGATGTTTGACTTCCCAGTGTTACAAATAAGCTTAAATTTCATTTACTAAAATTTATGTTTAAATTGAATTAGTAAAGGCCATATGTCAACTTGCAGTGGCAAGCTTAATTTCTTTGTTTCTTGCGGAATTCACATTTACCATTGCAGCAATCTTAGATTACAATTTTGGTTTGGAAGATAACTCAATATTACTTAAACTATCACGTGGTTTTCTCACATAGCAAATTTCACCAATTTTCTGTAAAAGTGTTGATGGAAATGAGATAAACAGCATAAGAGGCTGTATTTTGAATATAAGGCTTGATACTGAAAACGATTAGCAGTCCAAATAAGTAAATGATCTCATAGGATGAAGAGTTCTATTTTTATCGACGACTGATAGATGGAAAAATCAGCGTAAAATGAAGTCATAAATTATGAGGAAATAATTTCGAACAGTCAAGATTATGAATATTGTTGACTGAATGAATGACTGATAAACTAAGAGTTCTTAAAGTATTGAAGTGAAAAATTTTATTTTCATCAGAAATAAATAAATAGATTGAGATTGGAAATTTGCACAGATTTTGATTGTTTCAATGAATACTTTGACCCTTTGCAAGACTTTATTTTACTTTTTTAGAAAGCGAAAGGCGAATTACCGTCATCGATTTCTTCAGGGATGACATTCAAGGAAGTATGCGTAAAAATCCACGGATTCAACGAGTAACAGCGACGCATCGCTTCCCAACAGTTAATATTACATACTTTTCACTTCCATTACTGTCATTTTTACCCACTTTTTATATTTACCAATCTTTTAAGAGCTAAATGTAGTGCAAGTAATGGACATAAAGAGAAATGTTGATCAAACAGCTTGTTAATTTGCAAAATTTGCGTCTAAAAAGTAGTACACATAACTAAGTGCCTTTAATAACAATTAATCACATTCGAGTGATAAATTTTTGAGTACAACAGCAAAGTGAAGGTGGATGTGAAAGATTTAACAAATCTTTCTCGGGTCACCAAAGGATTAGCAGTAGATCTGTTGGGATGTGAAAAAGAGAGCAGCGATTGCTTGCTGCAATCGAACAAGTATTTTGATAGTAATTTAAAGAGTGCAATGCTGCATGCACCTCGCGCACTATTCGAAAGGGCTGATATTGGCAGTGGACTGTGGAGGGTAGAAACTTTCTCATTATCTCTAGCAGAAATATGTGAACTGCTCGCTGTACTGCAATCCTCACGAGCTGCCCTCACACTGTCATTTTTTTACCTCAGCTGCACTGCTGTGCCACACATCACACAATTCGTGCTGCTGCTTCTGTTTATTTACGTTTCAAATCCAAGTAACAATGCCTACGAGTGATGTCAATTTTGATTCAAATTATCATAAAAGTATCAGTATTGTCACATTTAATTCAAATACTTTATTGAGACATTTGAGAATGGACTGTTTTGCTTCTCACATTGTCATAACAACTAATTTCTTGTTTTTCTCATTTGATATCTTAGCAAGCCATTCCACAAGGAATGAACGATTTAACTACTGACAACACAGCGCTCGAAGTACTAAATGAAATTACAGACATGTTGGGAAAAATCTATTCGGATCAATTGAAGTGCGATTAATCTTCTATGAACGCACCAATGAATAAATCCAATTAATTGCACATTTTCAGACGGTTTTCCCTTGAACTATGTAAGACGATTAATCACCCGAAAAATCAACCGATCAGCGACAACTTTTAAACAACTTGAACTAATTTTGCTAATCTCATCCTTCAAAAATCGGACCAGAATTGATTACTTTAGTGATTGATAAATACTTATCTGATGTAGGAAAATACTGTTTCAAATGCTTAGTGAAACAACTTCTAGCTTGAGCTGATTATTGCTCCTAATTATGGAAGTATTTTTTTAGCTGATTTCATGCGCGAAATGTTTTAGTTCCACTTAACGCGATTATCGTTTCTTCGTATTTAATCACATTTATTGTTAACAAAAAAAAGTGCCAAATGTTTACAAAAATTAGACAACTGAAACTTAGTTATCCAATCAAAAGACTTCAAAATAACTCATCAAAACCCCTCAATAGCTGAAATGTTTCTGGCTATTTTACTTCAGAAAAGTCAGTTAATAACAATAGAAGCTCAGGGCAGCTTGCATCCATCGTTGCAGTGATTTCTATCAAATAATTAGAGTTATGCTTGGATTATTATTTGCATGTAACACGAACACTACTGAAAAAATTTATGTCAAAGTAAAGCCACAAGAGGAGCATATCGGCGTGATTATATCTTTGTATTAATTTTTACTACTTTATTTTGTTTCACAATGAAATCTATCTAAGTATAAAATTTGCATTTGTTTTTATAAAGCTCTTATTTCGATATTGTCATCTATCGTCATGTGATTGTCTGCAAAACTATATGTGAAGAAACTGATTGATTACGTTAAAACTCTTTTCTGGTAACAATAATATAATGATAGAAGTCAATATTATTATTTCAATTGTTATGACTATTAAGATCATAGTTAAATCATAATAATGATTATTGATATATTATAATTATAATTATTATTATTATTATTATTACTATTATTATTATTAAACATTAATAATGACTGTAACAGCAAGAAGAATGAAGTAGTAATAGTGCTGATAATGAGGACAATTTGAATTTTTGCTCTGATGATTACTGAAGATGTGCATTACTGTTGCATTAATTATAAATAAGGAAAGCTTGATAATGCAGGTTGTAATAGTAAGCGAATTAACTGTGTGATTTTAAACCTCCAAACCTTTTCGAGCATATGATTTCTACAGAATTACGATAATTCGAATCCAAGTTAATCGATAATTCTGTTAATGAACGTAATGAAGTAAAGAAAGTTTTCGATTTGAAAAATTTGATATAAATTTTGAAAGTTACATAAGATGAGCAGTAACAGATTTTTGTTTGCACACTCTTCCAACATATTATGTAAAGAATAAAGTCTATAAATAGATAATGACACAAAGACTAGGTCAATAGCTCAATTTTCAGTATAGTGTGTTTTTTAAAAGCAATCAAGTTTAAATGTAATTAGTGATGTCTTGCATTAATTGCAATAGCAGTTTTTAAAAAGTATTCATTGGTTGTAATTTGCAGTAAATGTCACGTACGTCAGTTCATATCTGATCAGTAACGATCAAATTGAGAAGTGTGTCCAATTTAACGATTATTCTGGCTGCAAATAACCGTTGTTCATTCGAGTGTAGAATAATATCTTTGCTGTAATGTGGCAGCACCTTATTCACAGTGTTTCTTACATTACGTCCAATAGATCAAATAGTTTTTAAAAAAAATTGTTGAGTTTAAATATGCAAATAACTGAGAGGCAATATCAAATTTTTGTTATAAATTGAAAGAAGATCATTCAAATGTTAGCAGTAGCTAACTAGTTTTTAGTAGAAAAATGCGGATTTGCTAATAAATTGTGCATTAAAAGTATTATCATTTGCTATTAAATTTGAAATCTATTTTTTTTAATTTTATAGTACAAAAGCTTTGTATTCATAGTGTTTCTCACATTTCAAACATCAAAATTTTCATTAGGACACTTAAAAAATCTTCCACTTTGGACGTTTGAATACATTTAAATTTGCCACTACATTTTATTCAGATGTATATTCTGGAACACAACAAATAAGTTATATTAAAATACTTCAAAATAGAATACTGGAATTTCATTCTTTGTTCTATTAAATATACCGTATATATATTATATATATTGACTATTGTGATAAAATTTATAGGCAATCAAAGTTAGTGATTATATCATTTTTTTTTAATTAAAACTTTTGCATAAATTAACGCCTCAGTGATGCCATACTTTCAATCAAATTTTTACCACTGTCAATTAGCAAAGCAAAAAAGCTTAAAAAATAAATTCTCAATAAATTATTAAAACTCAAAAAAGTTTTTCATGGTCGTTTATGAAAGAAATGTATTTTTTTTAGAAAAAGCCAACATGTAGGGATAGATAAAAACGAATTATAAATGAGTTTCCGCTTGAGATATTTCTACACATTCAACTTTTCAGTTCTATATGCTCACTTTTGCAATAATTCCATTTTAGGATTGTACTTTGACACGAATGGCAAATAGTCAGACGCATTTTCCGTCTCAGTTCAGTAAACGGTAAGGCAAGGAAGCTTAAGGACCTGAAGTGCTTCCGAGAGTAACGCGAAAGCAGCCAAACAGTAAACTGATATGCAATTTTTTCACCTCACTTTAGGCCTTTTTTCCTTCATAATTTTCTGAATTTTTTCAAATGTCTTCCAAAAATAACGTTACGTTTTTGAGATTTTCGATATTTTTCAAATTTCATTTATTTGCTTCCTATGAAAGTCTTCAGAAAGTTTCAATAGGTAGCCATGTTTGACACATTTTGAAAAATTTGTCTTTAGAATCTATTCTGAAGACTTTTCTGATTTCGAAAATTTTTTATTCATCTTTTTTCAGAGATGTTTTTCTTACTGAGCCACTTCTCCGATTTCTAAGTTAATATGCTTGAGCTCAAATTTTTTTGTCACAATAAATATTCATCATCATATCCAAAAATATTTTACGATATAATTACTTTTATGCCGTAGACAAAAGATTGAAAATTGAAAAGACCTCAAACCAACTTTTAATCATTTTATTAGAAATTTCAGAAATTTCGTTGAAGGGAAGAAATTAACTTTTCTGAATAAGTGGAAAGATATGATAGAGCAGTTCAGTTTTTAATAAAATTTTAATTATTAAATTTTCCATTTATTTGTGAGTTATTTATTACTTTTCTCAAATTTCCAATTTGCTGCATGCAATTTCTGCCGAACTCTTTTTGTTTTTCATTCTTGAAAATTTTTTCTGCACAGCAAATTCTTCACAATTTTTATGCTTCACAAATCGAAATTACTTTTTAAAAAATGAGTTAGTTCACTGTCCAGTAAAACATCAAAGTTGAACTTCCTTCACTTTTTTTTCAAAAAAGTTTTTCTTGAAGACATTACTTTTTTCGGGGTCTGAAGCAAATATTAAAAAAATAAAAGTCGCTATTTGATAGTTGTTTTTGAAAAATAAAAACTGTTATTGCTTGAAAAATACTGTATTGTTAAAATTAATCGGTCTAATTAAAATAGAGTAATTTCTAAGAAAAATAAAAAGTTTATGATTCAATTTCCAGAATTTGCAAATTGTATAAAGATATTCAATTTCAAAGAAATAAACAGCATTATGCTTCAAGGTGAACATAGCTTTCAACCTGAAAAATTGCTTCGTATTTTCATTTTTTCAGCTTATTCAGAAAGGTTTTTATTTCGCATAAATGAAAATGCGTTTGCATTTATTTAATGCAAACTACTTAGAAAGCCAATTTTGCCTCAGGCAGAGCACTTGGACATTGCCAGAAACAACTGAGAAAAAAACACTTCTGATGCAAAGTGAAAGTAACGGTGACTGTTACCAATTCTAAAAAGGCTTTTCAAGGCCTGACTCCACAGCTTTTCTTTAGAGCTTTTTTCAGATTATTTAATTGTTTTGCTTTCGGACACTTTATGTTTTCCAAAGCAAATGAAATTACTCCTACCAAGAGTAAAATAAGCTGATTTTTAGATCATTTTCAAACCTAACGAAACTAATAAACAATTGCAAACAATAATTATAAAATTGAAAAAAACACAGTGCTTTAAATGTCACACTTAATAATAAATGTATTTTTGCGAGAAATAGAGAATCACACTTGGGTACAAAAAGCTTTGAACAGTTGTCCATGCATAAAATTTTATATTAAAAAATTTTCTATGCAAAAATTAAAATGGCTTTTTTAAGTTCAAATCTATGCGAGATTTCCAATTCTCTTATTCACATAAAAAAATTAATGAGGCAACAATACATACAGTAAAAGTGCTACACAAAGATAGTACTTTTTTGACACAAACTTGTGAATTTTACAAATGCTTTCTTATTATGCTGAAATTCTCTTAAAGTTCGTTGTAATTTTCTTCTGATTTTTTGAAGTGTTTTGACAGCGTTTTTTTGCATAGCACCAAAACTCCATGCTTTTAGATATTTTTAAACTTACTAAGGTGATCAATTCTCTGCTACATTTAAAAACTCAAAGTATTCCTCGGAGCTGAGCTTTGATGTGATAAAATGTTTCAGATTATTCGATTAAACGTTGATACTTCATTGTTTACTCGAATTGAAGCTTTTAAATCTTAAAAATTGATCGAGCATTATGTAATTTCTAAAAATTTTGTATTTTTCATAACCAAAGAAATGAAAAAGTCAAAAGTGTAGCATACTTAATCTGCCACTGTTTTCATTTATTAAAGAAGTGTTAACATTTCATTTTGTTCTTACTATCATCAAAATTTCCTACAGCTTGTTAAAATTTTAAAATGACAATATGAAACTATAGATTATTTCAATATTTTTTTCACAGAGATCCATACAAATATGGAGAAATGAATATTTTTTTTAAGCTGCAAACAAATTCAAACTTAGCTCTTAGAAGTAAGAGCGCTGCATAAACTATTTATTTTTTTAAACGAAAATAATGTGCTCTGAAAAACAAAATGAGAAGTTTTCGTGTGGTAAGAAATATATTGGATGATATAATTAAGGAAAAGAAGAAACTGAGTAAATTAATCAGAAAATTTGTCGGAGCAATATTTTCTGCCACTAACTGATAATAATTATTAAAATTAAATAAAAAATGTAAGAAAAAACGAGCACTAAATCATGTTATGAATTAGTACAACGAAGTCAGTCACAACACAAAATTTGTCCAATTTTGTGATGAAGCGAACAAACTTTGAAACTGCAAGTTTTTGCAAAAATGAGTTGTGAAAAAGTTTCAAGTGCGATAAACAAATTAAAAAGTCATTACTTATTTAAAATGGTTCTTTTTCATATGATGTACAGCTTTTGCTTTTTTGCAATTTTCGCTCAGTGACTTTGCCATTTTTTATGATTTGTTTTATTTTTTCAAAATTAAGTTTAAATGCTACGTTTGTTCCATTTAATGACTTCCGTGTGGAAAAAGTCAAGTATAGGAGATATTTTGTATTGACTGAATGTAAAGTATTGCAAACAGTTGTTGCTTGTTAACTGTATGATATAGACACAATGCAAAGTGGCATATTTACTTTGCAAATATTCAATGATATTTATATATGCAAATAATAAATGCTATGCAAATAGTTAAAGTACTAAGAATTTTCATTCTTTGCTGGCTAACTTTCTGCGATCGATGAAAAATAGTTCGGAATGATAATTGAAAAGAAGAAATTTAAAAAAAAGGGCTTCAGAAGTTTTAAAAGTCCATTTTTTTTTTTGAAAGCTGCCATGTTAACTCCAGAGTAATTTGCCTAATCTGATAACTTGCACACTTTCACTTCAATGATAAGAAAATGTGATAACAACTTGCTGATAAATTGTATGAATTCTATCAAAGTAGTAAAATGAAGTGAAATCTGAAAATAAGCAACTAAAACTTGCAACTAAGCATATCTTTTGGTGATAAATTTACTGAGTGAAAAAAATCAATTCAGTAAGAGTAAATGCTGATAGTACCTTCGTTAATTTGTCCTGACTGGAATACATCATCCGATGGAATATTTAAGAAAGGTAAGCGCTGCTGTTCATCATATCCTTTTTGTAATGAGCTACCAGCTTGCCATCTCATTTTGCAACTAAGCATTTGGCAGCGCGTCTGAATCCATATAATAACTCGTAAAAAGAAACGCCAGAAAGTCGTTAAAACACTCTGGGACATTGCTTCAGTTCAATAATTCTAGTTAATTGCAATAATTATCGCTGTTCTTGATGATTATCGCATGAACAATCATAGCCTTATTGTAGAGGGAAATCATAGGAATAAGCAAGAGGTCGGGCTAAATTTGAGGAGAAAAGCAGAAGTTTGGGCCTTGTAGAAGAACAGGTTCGCTCTTTTAGTAAAAGGCTTGATTATGGAAATTGTTAGCACGATCATTTCTTGCTTTCCAGCGATTAATTAATTTGATTTCATTTCATTCCCAGTAGTAATAAATAAAAGTTTTGCTCAACTGGAATCTGTCAGACATTTGGTCTTTTACTTAGATCAAAACAATGTAATTATTCAGTTAATTTATTTCAGATACTGAATATCTGTATTGCTCTGGGCGAAAAATAGAACGAATGAAAATTGCAACGAAGGAAAAAAAGGTAACAATGGGTTGGTGACGAAGAACTTTTCTTCCATGGCATCACAATACCAATTGTGGTACTTGGGTTTGCAGAGAAACGAAATGGATATTACATCAAGTGCACCGAGTGGGGCACCGGGAGCAACCGGTTTCTCCAGTTGATTTTTCTTATTTCCCTCTACAAGAAGCTTTCCTCTCGTTACGGAAACATTAATATATTTGCAAATTTACAGCAGTGACACAGCTATTTGTCTCCTCACACATTTCAAATTTTATAACTCCACTTCACCAACTTCAAAGAAGTTTCAAACTTGATAGCTCAATGAAATATATGCCTTGTACTCTTATCTGGTACTACCAGTGCATGTTTGAGTATTGCTTATATCCGTTATAAAAGTTGAAGTAGAAAGTTTTACGCAATTAGTACCAAATATAGAAAATAGAATTCTTCAAAAAAACAATTATAATACTGATAAAAAGAAAAACCAAATCAATAAGAAGAATATATGCCTTGTATTATTGTTTGATAAAGTGATAAAATGAAGAGATCAAGAGCAAAAAGAGACCACGAAAAAATTCGAGAATGGAAATCCCGTCTTTTTGACTTATGGATTGCAATGTCCCTCCTCCCTGCACTTAAAGCCTCCCAAATCAATCTAACCGTCTACCTGAAATCTTGCCTAAGGAATCTCATGCTCCTGCAAATTAATATTTTCGTTACGAATGTCGTGGGATTCTGATTTTTCCTATTTTTCAATTCATTACAGAACGCTTTATTTTTTATTTCTTAGCCTTTTCATTCTCTAAGGAGAGAACTTGCTTTACATATTACTTCAGAATTTCATTTTTTTCACTGTGACTCCGACTCCAAGTCCAATTTTTAAGTGATACTTATTTGCGTTTATATCCTGCCCTTAATGCGCAAGTTTTAGTCTGCTCATCATTTAATGATAAGAAACAAGATTTAATGAAAGTTATTCAGTAATCATTTTGTTGTTTCAAAGGTTAATTTTGTATCTTCATAACCTTCCAAACATTCAGAGCTATTTTTCCAACTTGTTTCAATCAAAAACGATCACTCCCGTAAGTGACAGAATTCATTTATGAGCAGTAAATTTATCATTGTTTTCAAATTGACTGCTTGGGACTAAACTCGAAGTGCTTCAAACGAACAAAAATCAGCGATTGTAAATCATTGGGTAAAGTAAAAAAAGCAGTCCGAAGACAAGATGGAGTGGAAGGGCAGAGGGAAATAATTTTTTTAGGCAAACTGCTGGAATTCTTACTGACGGCTGACCTATTAACGTATATAAGGTACGTCTATAATTGTCATTCGATAAATAGTTTCATAATTGTCATTCGATAAATAGTGATATTAATTGCTTTGCATTTGCAGCAATCATTCGATAAATAGTTTCAGTAATAGATCAGTAAACTAATTTTTTCTCTACACTTATCGAATGACTTTCTTAAATACTGTGTTTTCCTCATTTGAATATTTTCATGCAAATAAATTAGACTGCTGCAAATGCAAAGCAATTAATATCACTCACAAAGTATTGGCTTTTTAATTATTTTATGAAATTTAGAAGCATTGATTATTAATTTAAATCTGATTTTCAATGTTCAAGTTGAAGAAATAAGCGAATATCAAGAACATACGCTATACATATGAAAGTACAATCTGAAATTGGTACCTAACTTATTATTTAATACTTAAGTAAAATGAGCACGTCACTTGTATTAAAAAGTGCCGCAAGTAAAGGATAAGGAGTTGCTACATTCTGTCAAAATGTTGCATCTGGAAATGAAATGTCTAGCAAGTTCTTGCCCCATGCAAAAGCAGTTATTTCTTCAAACTTATGCCTTCTGAAAGAACTTTTTTTTGGCATATGAATTGAAACAATTCATTGTTAATATTTATTACGCAATGCAATACTAATTTTTTTAATCACTAATTTCAATTAAATACTTGAATTTTTTTTTTCAATCTCATATTTAGTGAACTTTGACTTATAAATTGCTTGGCTGTAACAAATTTGCTCACACTTGAAAAAAATTGAAACGAGATATAACTTGTAAATAATTATCACAAATCAGCTGTAGTGTGATCACGCAGTTGTACTGATTAACACAACATAAAGAGAACTGACTGGCCTAACGGTGGATAATATTTGCGCAGTATGTGATGATTTTGTAATAATAAAAATACTTGCATAGCTGAAGACAATTTGTGTTTGATTGCTAAGAAAGTGACGCAAAGATTTAATGACAATATCAGATAATTACTGGCAGTATTCATTAATGAAACATTTTCTTTTCACTGTTTGCAATTGCTCTCGGAAGGAAAAATTATGCAGTTTTTGCCTTCACAGCAGTTACCGAGTGATGATACTGTAATATACTTTGGATTTAAAATAATAAAAATTATCAGTTCAATAGTAGTGTGTGATAATTTGCAACTTATTTTTAAAATAATTGCATTTCTAATTTCATTCAATTTAAACTCTTTTTTGTCTTCAATGTATTATTACATATCGTTTCTTCTTTTTTAGAGAAGTGGCAATTTCGCGGTGCCAAAAAATTTGATAAAGAATGATTTCCTTAAATAAAATGATATTCAAAGACTTTTTCAATTTTAATGAGAAGAGAGACGGAGGTGAGAAGGAAAAAATGATTTTTGAAGAGTAAATAGACAATTTTCTGGTGCAAATTTGAAGCATTTGAATTGAAAAACGAAAATTTTTACTCAGTGCAAAAGTAATATTCTGTTAGCTACGTGAATAATTTAAGCAGATACCTCTAAATGATCTCTAAATAAGCTTTGTCCTCTCTGAAGGAAATGAATTACTACCAGCTATTTGGCTAATGCCTCATTTCCTACTGCTATTTTCTCTCAATGGCTAATGATTATCAATCACAAAGTATTACAATCCTAATTTTTTGGTGAAAAAAAATCTAGAACTTCCTTGAAAACGTTTGGGCAATCGATGGAAAATTTCAACTCAACTCAGAAGTAATTGAAACTTTTTCATCGGCAAATTTTGTAATTACATTTAGAAAACTTACTTAATGGAAAAATATTGAATGAAAAGTATTTCTAGACGATAATGCAAAAAATGGCTAAATTGTAACGCTAATGGCACCAAATTTTGTGTAGTTACACAAGAATTTATCAACTATTATGGTACTTTGTAAGTACTGTTATTCAATACATGCTGTGACCAAAAATTTATTGTATTGCTTATTATTAAATGAATTTTTCAGGGTACTTTAGTTTTCAAAAGTCAACCTGATCCTTGATACTGAAAAACTTGGTAGGAATGAGTTATGATATTAACAATATTATATGCTTAAAAGAGAGTGTGACTACATTAAAATATTACAAAATGCATTAGAGACATATAAATATATTATAAAATAATTTGAAAAACAAAAGTATCTATTGGAGAAAAACGCACTTCAGTATTTTTAGTGCGTTTATTTTATATTTATTTTTGCGTAGCCTAAAGAGTTTTATTCAGGCGTGTAGTCATAAGTTTATAGTCGATCAGTTTACAGTATTTGGATTATTTTCAATCTATTAACAATGCAGCAAATTTTACTATAGGAATTTTTGAATAACTGAAGCGTTCTTAATCTGTTACTTAATTGACTGAGAAGTACAACTTAAATGTAACTACGCTACTCACGGAAATTACAGCAAACATAACTTTCGATTCCTCACAGACATTTTCTAGCTATATTTGTGGCACTGGCAGTATTTCCAGCAATTAACATATTTTAGTGATTAGAGAAGCTCTGCTCAAATCAATCTTTTGATCAGTGAAATAACACTGAATGTGCCAATTTTTTTGATAAAGTAATAATATTGATTTTTACCACGAATGCTGGAAAATCGTGAATACGGCGGAGATCCGAAATCGTCCAGCTCCATCATGTTTGTTTATATTACCTTAAAAAAGAGTACTCTCAGTTCATGAAAGCGCAGGGACGATTTTTCAGTACACTCAGAATTGCGTAATAAAGCGCACTGCAATATTCATTTAATTCGGAATCACTACTTTGTAATTTAAGCACTAACAGTTTCGAATTTGAAAGTAAAAGTCAAAATTGATTGCTGACTACGCAATGCAAGAAAATAATGCCCTGTTTTTGGCAGTATACGTACACATCACACGCACATGCAAGTACTCACACAGAAATCAAAAAGATTAATTTCTCAATTGAGAGAGCTTCAAAAAATGAGTAGCGCAGGGAACAGAATTTGCTGTAAAATAATTGCTTTAATTTGTAATAAAAGTATTTGCCGATGCTTCAGCTAGCTTAAATTCCTTACTGATTTCCTGAAGTCGCAGTAAAACTTAGCAAATGTAGAGAATTAACTGACTTTGATTTGTATTTTAAAGCATTCTGAATACACTGAAGAGAAATACTTTTAGTCAGTTAATTCAATTATGCATTGCTTACTTTAAAATTTTTGCTTGTCATTACACGTGTCAGACATCACAAACTACACTACTGCAATGATTATTTTATAAAAATCTTACTTAAATATAAATATTACTGCTGCAAAGTATGGGATGAACTATTTTTGTGTAAATAAGCCATCAAATATGAAATGGTATACAAATGATGCAAACAGTTCGAATTTCCGAGCACAATAATGCAAACAAACTTTTTGATTACTGGATGAATAAATAAATATAAATTAAGATTTCAATTAAAGTTTCTTCTTCTGACATTCAGAAAATATCAAAGATAAAATTAGATTATACAATTTTTAACGTCGTAGAAAAAATTTTCACTGAAACAAGCAATTAATGATACTTAAATACGAATTTCTACAGAAGAACGTGAAAATTATTCTTGCATATATGTTTATGTGTTAAAATAAGAAGAATTATCACAAAATGTCAGCATCATCCAAATATTCTGCAAAAAATTTAATAGAAAACTAAAATTCTGTCAGCGAAAATTCAAAAAAATTGTTGTGGCCTTCGAAAAATGCCATACGATTTTCATTCTTTTCGTGCCAAAATCTCATTAACTAGTAATTTTATACTCATCTGAACTGTTTCTTTACAAAAAATCATTTCATCGAATTTAAATTTATTTTCGTTTCTCGTATCGAACTCTTTCAATTTTACTGCCAGCATCTTAATGACTGCCTTTACTCGTTTATTTCTACTTGTTGCAGGTACCAATCAAAAAATTCAGTAAAGCTATCAATTTTTACTTTTTTCCTAGTCAGTTTTCTAAACTTTTATCAGCTTTCAAAGTATTAACAATCTAAAAGAGATAGACAAATACTTAAGAACTGAAATTTATGAAGTAATCAGAGACTTGTAAATATAACTAATCTTGGCATTAGATTGTTATAAATATATTCTGTCTTTGTAAAAATTTGAGATAATTAACTGTGATTTTAATTAATAAAATTTTTAAGTCTGTGCATAAAAATGTCTAAATATACAAAGAAGAAGTTTCTGAGAGAATAAGCATTAATGATTGCGCCTCAATTTGGGATCTCAAGCTTTTAGTTGTAACTTTACTGGAAGTTAGTTATCTTGATAATCTTAAGTTGATTTAAAATTGAAATGGGAAAGTGTTTAAGAAGAAAATTAAAATATTCTGATTTGCATTTGAGTAATTCCAAAATAAACTGCATTGAAAAGCTAATTTCAAAACATTCGAAATAATAGATGTTTTTCTTCGGAAATTTAGTTCATTAAACTGGTAAAGATGTCTGGAAAAAATTTAATTCATCAATATACGTGTTTCGAGAAAATGCAAAAATGAGATAATCATTTAATCAGGAATTGATTTTACGGAAATAATTTTCGAATTATTTCAAGTCTTTCTTGAACTTATTGAAAATTGTCACGTATTAAGTTATGATTCAATGCAATAATTGCAATTATTATCATTTTACCATGAATTTACATGGCAGACTGCTTAAAATTCATAGAATCTTAGAATTGAAGAAAACGTTGGAAAAGTTTCTACAGAATTAGTAAAAGCATTTGAACAGAATGAATTTAATTTTTCATTGCTAGCTGAAGGTTGAGAGTAATTTACGTAAAATTTACCATAATTGCCTGCTGAAAATGAAAGAGATTGTGTTTGAAAAAAGATTCTTGCAAACATTTCATTTAGCAACGATAATTGTATTTATTCAGCAGTAAACTTCGATTTTTATCTGATCTTAATTCTTTGATTACATTTAGAATCAATTTGGTTATCTCCTGGAAAATTTTTTACAGCTATATTAAATTTGCGGCAGCGGCATCTCATTGCGAATTATTTTAAGTCTTTAAACCAATAAAGTCAAAAAATAATCTCATGCGTACAAAGCCAGTTTAAAAATATTTCAGCTTAAATTCCTCTTTAGCTAAATATATAGAATTTAAAAAATCAGAAACTTTTCAATTATAAAAAAATTTATGACAGTATCTTAAATTGGTAAAAAATATTACAGGCAATATGGGCAATTTAGTTACAAATTCGACTTCTGTATCTAGAGATAAAATTTTTCACAATTTTTAGGTTTGAAAAAACTTTCTAAAATTTTACGATTCGAATCTTAAGATTATATGGTCAGTAAATCAAATTAGGTGATCATTATTTTAATGCTACATAACCATAATTAATGTCAGATTTGAGTAGTGAAGATCAGTAGCAAGTGTAGGCATTCATAAGTTTAACTCTATAATCACGCTAAATAGAATCAAGCTAGTAATGTTCAACGGAAATGATTCGGTCAGTGATAAAAGTTGACTGTCTTAACATCTGGTGAATAATAGGCTAAATCACGGCAAAATAAATTTCTAAGGTAAGAACGAAAATTGTTGACAGTTTCAGACAATTTTTGAACGAAAGGAAATTGAAAATGATAATGCCAGCAAAGTAACATTTGAACAATATTTTAAATGCAAGCACGAGCTGTCCTACGAATGAGGTGTACAAGAAAAGTGACCACAACAGAGAGATACTTTCCAGAAATAACACAAATAGATACTTAAAGTTACAATTATCGGTGCTTCTTGTTGCTATCTCAATATAAATTCAAAACTTAAAAGACCACAATGAATTCAATTCGATTAATTTCAGCATTCACACGAAATGAAAAAAGAATAATTGTTGAAATTAGTCTCTTCGATGGTTGAATGATTTTCGTTAGATCGAAAATTTGCTAGAAACAACATATGGACGTGCAGAAATGATGCCTCATTTGCATATTATAGCAGATCTTCCAGCTGCTTTGGTTGCTAGCATATGTTGCATAATTCAATCTGTTGTGCAAATTTTACGACTGGGTTTTGTTTTTGAAATCGCCGCTTCTTAGCGACTGAATAGAATTTGACCTTGAAAATATTTTCTATCATATTTTTGATAGCTGACTGACATTATACAGAGATATACAGAGAGACACAGAGAGACACATTATACAGAGAGACACAAAACTTAAAATAATAGTAAAAAAAGCTTTAATTCATTCGATGACCAGTAAAGCAAGTATAATGTGATACAGAGATCCTCTAGCTCCAGAACTCCCTATTACATCGTAAAAAATGCGATCAATTTTCATTGAGATTGCCTGATGTTGGAATGTAGACAACTCTAGAAGTCAGCATTATATTACCCATTCTGCGAGTGCATGTCGAAAATTAGAAAATGCATAAGATTCTGAATAAAGTTGTTCAATCAAAGAAATCATTCGACGTGCTTTATAGTTAAAAAGTCGGATAAACTGAGTTGTATAGAAATATTTCAGTTTGCTTTGTGGCATGAAAGCAGTAAAATTTTCGCTGTGAAAAATTTTCCTTCTGCTCTGTTTTATTTCATTTCCAATAAAGCAGTATTCAACCGAGATTTACGTTAAGTTTTCAGTAGTTGCGGGAATTTTTCTGAAGCACGACGATTCTTTGGAATTCATAAGGGAGACATCATTCTTCATTAGAGAATGGGAAATGAATTGGAATTCGTATGATCGGAAAAATATTATTTATTTCAAATAGTTAAAATATAAATTCTCATTTATGTATTGTATGCATTGTGTTCAATAGCCTAATGACTACGCATATAAAATGTGTGGTAACTCAGATATTCAAGCACTTTACTTTCCCTGTTTGAATATTTCTCACTTACTAAAACAAATACATTTTACAAAATTCACCAATTATAAGGCAGTTTTCACTACAATTCTATTTTATTATCATGATCGCTTCATTTTTAAGTTTTCGTTTGAAATGAATTTAAATTTTGATAACGAATTTAAATTCCAGTGCTGAAAATTAAAAGTAATGAAAAAGAAGCATTCTTCGAGACAAAAAATATGATATATCAAAATTTAAATTCATTTCAATTTAAATTCATTTCAATTTGAGTAGTACTGCTTGTTAATCCATTTTACAATATTTCAATAAATATTAAGTCAAAATGTAGTCGTTGATAATATTTCTTCCGGTTCAGTGCTAAAAGTATTATTACAAAATGAATTATATGAAGGCTACCATCGAAGTATCTCATTTCAACCATTCTCGAAAGTCATTTCCAACGACGTTAATCACTAATTTTTTATTCTTTTCAAGGCAAATTTCCAACTTCAAAATAATTCAATTTTTTTCAATTTGAATCATTCCCTTCTATATCTAACCATGACAGTGAATTTGAATTCTTTATCAAAATTTAAATTCATTTCAAATAAAAACTTGAAAATTAAGTGATTATGATAATAAGATGGAATTGTAGTGAAAAGCTTTTTTATTGCCTTCTAACTGGTAAAGTTTTGCACAATATATTGTTTTAGTAAGTTGTAAACAGATTAATTTGAGAATTATTCATGCACAAAAAGTGATTTGTAAAGTGCTTTAATACCTGCGTTAGATTTAATATTCTTTGCTATGTAACTACTGTGCACATTTTAATATCATATTTACTCAGGAATGGATAAATATTTGAAGTATTTTAAATGCTAAATATTTTTTTATTCATTTGAACTTCAACTGTCAGTTCGCATTTATTTTTCTACTTCTAATGAACAATGATAACTCCCTCTTCAACTGCCAAAAATCGTCATGTTTGCAGAAAATTTTTGCAAGTACTGAAAGCTTAAATCACTTGAGTACTGTTTTATTGGAAATTATACCAAACAGAACAAAAAGATAGAAAAACAGTAAAAAGCCTCAAAAGCCAAAATTATGCACAAAATTTCCAATTTCTCTACGCTAAACAAACTATAATTATATTGATGGATGGAACCGAAACTTGATAACAATCTGTGCTTTGAATTAATTGATTCATAATCAAATTGAATACGATCTAACAGCATACAGCACGTTAATTGCCAGCTTGCTGAGAATAGAAAGCAAACTAAAGACTTGCAAGAACTAAAAATGAAAATAATATAGTTTGCTGGCTCGATAAAAAGAAACAAATTTTTTTCATCGAATAAAGATATAATTAGTGTATTATAAAAGATATCTTATGCGTCAATCGACTATTTACCCATTCTTCTTTTGTATCTATCTTATCAAAATTCATTATTCATCCGATTTTTTAGCATGAAAGTTACATTACTAATCACTCAAAAAGTTTTTTGTTTCTGAAGAATTCTAATTGAGTAGAAATTACAAAAAATTGAACATAGTGTTAAGAATTTAAAGTGCTTATCATAACCAATTCCAATGCATGTTTCTTGCATAAATGCAATAATTTGAGGAAAAGATTGATTATCTCTATCATAAAAATTGCATTCTCTCTAAGATTTTAAAATGTTTGATGGATAAATTATTAAAATGTTTGTTAGAGAAAAGAATTTGTTGCATTTATATGCAAGTTAAATAGACTTGCTATAGTTAGCTATCCGGAGCAGCAAAGCTTACATTTCTCACAACAAATTTTTATTTCTTTTTCAATTTTACTTTTTTTGCAAACTTCCTTTGTTCAAAATCGAAATATTTCAGCAGCCTGTTCACATTATAAAGTAATTGCTGTTCGTTCTACCTGCAACAAATTTTCTGCCTACACTTAAAATTTATGACCATAATTAATCTTGGCATCAGAAATTATGTTCGAGCAATATTTTAAGACTTCTGACAGACTTTTTTTCATTCAGATAAATAATTTACTAAAATATTTAAAAGTTTATGATTGTTTGACCTCTTTAGCCGAAAAAGTTGATACTATCAAGTAAAAAATAAAGATATGACAAAATTGTATTAAGAAATAATTGATAGAGAAGTGATAGATCAGTTCACTTCAAAGGCAAAAGTATTTTGGTCTAAGAAAATTGCTTTTGATTTAATGAGGTCATATCAACAAACTGAACTTAAGGCTACTTTTTACTTCAGCCTCGCTTAGTTTGCAGGTTGAAAGTGAAAGGTGATAAGAAAATCTAATACTCTGAAGCTGATTGATGAGTGATTTTGTTTATAAATAGCAAAAACTTTTCAATATAATATTCACAGGAAAGTTTTCAAAAGTAATTTCAAAAATTTCTGCGCGTAAGTTTCTAATTTATTGCACCCAGCAAAAAAATTTTTTGTCTCTTCGAATATTTGCAAGTAATCATTATCAAAAATGGATTGCCGTTTGGAATAAGCATAATTTAACTTAATAAGTCGTAAGGCGTTAAAAAAATTATATGCGAAGTAAAAAAAATGTACAGAACGTTGCATGAAAATATGAATGGAAGAAGTACAATTGCTGTTAATTAAAGTTTATGATGTAAAGTGATCATTAGTTGTTCTGAAATGAGGTCAACTGCCAGCGTTTGTAAAGATATTAATCAAAGATCTGTAACTTTGTTCTAGAAAAGATTATACATTAAATTTCATTAAACTTAAGCGAAGTTATAAACTAGACTGAGTCATTTACTGATACTTTGCAAAAAAAGCAAGAACCGCTTTGAATGAGAAAACAAATCAGAATCAGTGAAAATGAAAAAGCTTTGAAGTTTACTAAGAGATGCCGAAAAATAACTCAATTCTCTTTTTGTCTGCTAAAACATAAGACATAGATCAGAAAGAGTATTATGTGATCGATCCTACAAGGTATCGATTGATCAGAGAGGATTCATATCAAATACTCAAACTGAATTATCTTTAATTCTCTATCAAAGTATCCATAAAAACTGGCGATTAATTATTTTTGTGATAATTAAGCTGCAAACAAAGTAAAGTGGATTGAAAATCAGCGTAAACAAGGAGTCTTATAGAAAATTGGAACAAACTAAAACAAGCACAGAATATTTATTCCAAGGCACAGCAAGTAAAAAACTATAAATCGAAGCGAAAGAAATTAAAAGGAAATTTTAACATTTGCTTTCACCTTTTGACTGATGACTTTTCGAGTGAAACAAGAAAAAAGATTAATCTATTTTTAACAACTTTGGTATATCTTAAGGGAAAGTATATGTGATGGCCTTAAAAACTAGGCCATTAAAGCCAACTGAAAAGTGAATTTATGACAAGATTAACAGTAATAGTATTAGTACTAAAAGCTTTTAGAAATAAACATTTGAAATAATCAAGAGACGATCATAATAATAAGTTAACTGACTATATTTTGCTGATTAACAACTGATTTCGACTTAATGACTTATCTCACTTATTTTTAGATGGAAAATCTAAGCTCAACTTTGTGAGAATGCATCTTTCATCACATTAGTTGTTGTTGAAATTTGTGATTGGCTCTATCCAAGTATATGTTTCATGCTATGAAGACATGGAATATTATTCAAAAAATAAGATGGAAAATCCTAAATCAAAATTAAAACTGGTTTTTATCAAAGTTCTTTGCCCACTTAAAATCTTAAACTATTTCAGTGCAATAAGAGTCTACCTGAGCAAGTAATCCTCCATCAATCTGATACACTTATTCTGAGTTTATACTTTTTTCACGAACAAACTAATCCAATTCGGTGGTATTGGAAGCGTAAACAAGTATTTAGTTAACAGTTTAGTACGCCGTACTTTCCTCACGTTCACATCTTTAGCACTAACTTGCACTACACAGGCGAAGTTCATTTCAAGAGATCAAAAATAAAAATTGTGAAAAATCATTCATATTTGACTAATTTGCACGCCAGTTCTGAATGACATTTGGCTCGCTTGTGTTTAGAAAATAGAATTGGAAGTCTTTTCACAAACTCTTTTTGTCTGTAAAACAGTTCGCAGAAAAAGATTAATAATTTGATTGAAATACAAAAACGTGTTCGTATTTGAAAGTATTCATATTTTTACTTATCAGAGTGCTGCATAAATATCCGGTCATTTCAAAGAAATTCTCTTTCTTACTGACCTCAAAAAATTGTTAGTAAAATCAGAATTGCAAGCATTTTTTCAAGTTGCGTCTGCACTTTTAATCGCAAGAGATTTGCAAAGGTCACTAAGAAAGTAAAAGACAAAAAGTGCTCCTTCGATTTTTTAAATTAATTTTTTATGTCTCGAAAGTAAAGTACAAATCATCAACAAGTGAGAACTAAAATTACTCTTAATTTAATGCAAAATAGTGAAGGGGCGAAAATGTCGAATGGCTGAGAATAAAGCATTGCTGTGCGAGCAAAGTTAATTTACAGTAGGCTAGAAAAGCTGCATAATTTGAATACAAATTTTTAAGAGCACTCAGAGATATTCGTGTCAATGTTTGAGCTATTCTATAGGTAATTAGTTGGGTAATCAGTTCGTTGCTTTAAGCCAGTCGAGTTCAGGGCATTAGTCATTCTCGAGCATCTGATTTATCCAACTTTATGACTTCCCTTTGGGAAATCGATTCTGATTTTGCATTTTGTAAAAGTAACTATTAAAAGAAAAGTGTTATTGAAGAAAATATTCTTCTCTCCACAAGATGTAAATATCCAACAAAAATAGCACAAGAAGTCATTTTCCCGTGGTGATTAGTTTAGTTGCGGTTGCGATGAACTTTAATTAGCTTAGTTTTACTTTTGTTAAGCGAACGAATCTTTCAACAAATAATTGTTATTTACTTACGACTCGTATATTGAATTTCCATTTCCTCGCATTTTATTCATTCTTCTTAGTTCTTTCTTTTAAATTAGTTCTAATTACACTTAAATGTTACAGAATTAAAAGTAATTCTTTGACAGAAATTAACAGAAGTATTCCTTTTTTCAGTTCAAAAATTTGTCCATTGAAAATGTGTTCAAATCTTTTTATGGAAGAAAATTTTTGAAAAGCTATTTGGAATAGTTTTTGGGAAAAGTCAACTCTGATTGATAATAAGAATTTAGCGTTTCTTTACTAAGAGATTAAATTAATCGATAATTTGTTTATATTCTACAGATTTTGTCAAACATTGTCAATTCTGTGCATTAATCTATTGAATAAGAGATGAGATATGCAAGTAAGTGACTACAAGAGTAAAGCTAAAATTCAGTAAAGAAATCCGAAGTGACGTAGTCAGAACACTGCAGCATTGCATTCACGTCACAGATGTTATTGTGAATTATTTTTGGCGTGAAATTCAATAATATCTCAAATTGTAGTCGTTGATTCAAAACATTTTTTCATATCTGCTCTATTTTCAGAAATTCATAAAATTTTTGAATTCTCTCACGTCACTTAATTAATTCAGAGGGAGAAAATTTGTACAGTGAAGGCTAGCCAATTGTCATATATTATCAGTGCTTATCAGAAATATGAAGCTATTAATCAGGTCCTCATAGATTAATTTACCGATTACTAGCCAAGATTTGATGATGAATGGGAAAATATTATAGTAATCTTGAAACCCCTACAAGAGCAAAAGAAATTGTTGAGGAATGTGAAAAAATGAAAACTTATTCATTCTTGAGAAATATGCAAAATTTAGTACTTTTGAGCACATCTCAACTAATGAAATGAATGTGCAGCTTAATTAATATGTTCATTTTACGAGTTGTGACGTGGTAACTAACCCAAATTCCGTCGTTTGAATGGTCGGAATGTGGAGAAGGGCTGTTTTCCATTTAGTGTTGGCAGGCTATCCGTGCGAAAGCACTCCATTGTCAGCTTACCTAAGGAACTCTGAGAATATGTTGGATAGCTTCTGATACCTATACGTGAACTTACTTCACGTGGATCTGCAAGTTTTCCAAATCGCAATTACAGATTAGATAGTCTCCATTGAATTCACAAGGTCAGATACAAAATTCAGTACTTTTATTTCAATCAAAATCTCGTTAAGAAACGCTGAATATTCATGAAAATAGTAGCATACTAGTTTTAAATTCTGAACGTCTTGTTGAATTTGACATTACGTCACCTTGCCAGTGCTTACAGAACGAAGCAAATCCATCGTCTAGACGGATACGCCGCAAATGCTTGCCTATTGGCTCAGCTACCTAGATACTTCACTTTATATTCATAACCATCGATATTTGATGGTAACAATTATTGAGTGATATTTAGAAATAATTATTTCAAATTTTAATTTACAGCTATGATTTCAAATATGATACTTGAAAGTCATACTTTACGACTGAAAAATAAATACTTGATACACTAAATTTTGAGAAAACACTATGCTGGAGGATTGCAATGAATTGAATCCTGAATTGAATTGAAATTGAATTTTAATTCAACTTGGGTTGAATTTAATTTTACATTATATAATAATATAATATAAAATTAGATTTGAAATTAGATATATAAATAATATAATATAAAATTAGATTCAACCCATTTATAGAGAAACCGCCTAACTAAAACGAATTCTACACAATTTTTGCATTTTATAAAAGAAAAGCTTTTGTTATTTGAATTTTACATGAATGCAAATTTATATTTGATAAATAAAAGATTGAAATTTAATTAAGCAGAGTTTGGTGCAAGCAAAGAACAAAGGAGATTATAGGACTTACTTGTTCGTCGTGATAGCAAATTATAGATTTTTCATCAGTCCTCGCAACGCAGTATCCGGGGTGCCACGGTGGCTCTGGAGGACGCGGTGTATACTGAGACATACGATTGAAATTATCCTCTGAAAGTGAATACAAAATCAGTAGACTAATCATTAGTCGTAGCAGATGAACCAACAAATCGATCAATTCTTAAGTCGTTTATATTCACAACTGATTTTTTCCCCAGAATTAAAAATTATAATCGCAATGAACGCACATGCACATCTCTACCTGATCATCACATTAACGAAAATTTCTGTATAATTTTCTGACGTCAAATTTGGTTTCTTCAAATTCAATGAGTCGTTCTAAAATTTGTATTTGCTGCGAACATTTTCAAAATATAATGTTCATTCTTTTTGCTTGCTTTGACCTAATTTTTGTAAAGAGAATTTCGGATGAAATGAAGAAATGACAATGAAATTTTGGGTGAATGTGACGGAATTACTTACTTAGAGATGAAATCAGGCTTCACAATGATAGGTTTATATTTTGAGATTCTGCGAGACTCCAGAGTGTGGGATTACACTCTTTAGTGACGTAAACTTCTGTGATAAAATCATAGACTAAAAGAAAATGAAACTCTTTGATAAATAATTAAATTAAAACTTGAAAATTTCAGTTTTCTTCTTATGTTTAATTTTGGTTCAAAGTTCAATCCCAAAGTAAACTGCACATTCTGTTTTCAAATTTTTTGTTCGAGTTTGAAATTTTTATTCAAACTCACCATTTGAATATAAAAATGAAACTTCAGAGTATTTAGCATTGCAAAACTTTTTTGCTGAAATTAATTTACTTAGTGAGGAGTGAAAGTGCAATTTTCTCATAAATAATAGCTGCGCAGAACATTTGAGTAAAGGAAAATAATAGATGCCACGCAGTTTGCGCTCATTCAAAGCTGAATACTAATTTTATTCACTCATAAATTGTCGCACTGCAAAAAGTATTAATGCAAAAATGATTTCGAATACACGCAGTATAATTGAAGTGCTATAAAAACTTTTGAAAATTACAAGTTAGTGTCTTAAGAAATGAGAGCACTATTATTGTATATTGCACTTAAGAACTTGATTAAAAAATTGACATATGCATTGGTGCTCAAAAATTCAGCTTATACGAAAGTTTCAGTCACATCTGACGTGAAACGCGCTTAAAGTGTCATTTTCAGTGAAAAGTTGAAATTTATCGCTTCAAATTGATATCGTCAAAATTACAAATTCTAATGACGTCCATCTAAATAATGAAATAATGCTAATCACACTACAATACTGAAAAATTAAAAAACAGCAACAAAAAATGGAGCGACAGTAACCGGAAAAGCTGTGTTCAAAACAGTGGCAATGATAATGGATAATTCAATTTAATATTAATGATATCAATGAGGATAATGTTGAACGTGGAAAAGAATGTGCTGGTTTGTGTGATATGGTTCAAACAGTGAAATTCAATTTTGGTTTGAATATCATAATTCTCGATTACCCTAACCTAATTTAGGCTGATAACTCAGTGATAAATACTAATAATGAAAAATGATTCAACGTATATACGTATACGCCTACAATATTGCATCAATTCAGACATATACAATATGCATTAGTGCATGCACAAACACCTAAAAACGTACACAAATTGTTGGTACGTGAACAAGTTTTAATAATAATATCTTGCCAAAGTCAGTAAAAGATTAAATAGCTTTTAGCAGCAATTTTCCAGTCAGCAACACAAACACAAATGAGAAGTAAAATTATCAGAAGCAAGTACATACTTTCTGAACTTTGGAGAAGATTCTAGCTGTTATTTTGAGGCTTTCTCTCCTTAATTAAGTGAAGATTATATCAGCAAGAAATTGAACTGATTTCTATTGCACAATTAAGTTTGCTATGCTTTAAGCTGCTGTCTGCTTCCAAATGAGAACTTAAAATGAAAAGTTGCAATGTTCATTTCACATCTATTTCTGATTGCCTTATTAATCCTAAAATTTAGACAAAATATTTGAAGCATTCAAAAAATGTAGCCTAGTTATCTATTAAAATAACAGGAACACTGCAAAATATACAGTTGTTTTCAAATGGTTCAAAATTAATCAGGAGATAATTTCGCTCCATTACAACGAATGATTCTGATTTTTGTACTCTCCCGAACTTCTCCTCAATAATGCATGTCATCATATTGAGGTTCCTTGAGATATGCTCAATACTAATCTTATTCACGTAATGCGCTGAAAAGTTTTATTTCCACGTTTGATGAAAAATCTTGTTCTTGTAAGATTAACTGCAACTATCATTTACATCTTAAGTTTAAAAAATCCCAAATTTGATATTCGTATTTATTGCTTGAAAATGACATCATTCATAACATGCGTTTTTAATGCCTTGGCAGTCTAAGTATTAGTTTGAATCGGTTTTATTTTAAAAAAGAAGGATAACTTAAGAAAATAAGACACTGATGATTTACAAATATTCAAAATACTGTGCTGGGAATGACTGTTACTAATTTTCTTGATTGGTCAGGGCAGTAATCAATATTGCTTCAATTAAAGTAATGCGTGTTCGGTATGGGTTTTATTCTCAACTACTGGAAGTAATTTATGATTACTTTGCATACTTCTTATTACAACGAATAATCTGATATGCCACAGATTTACTTTTTTCCAAACTAACTAAAACTATTCATTCATTTTTGCACCATTTATATCACAGCAATCAGTGCAGACGATAATTATGGAGGAATTTTCTAATAACTGCGATGAAAATAAAATTTTTCTGGGATAATATTTGGAGGATAGAAATAAGTATTATGGATAAAAGTACGTAAATAGAGAAGTAACCGCTTTTGGTTCGAGAGCACTTTTCCAAGTTCAAGAAAAATTGCACGTGTATTTTCTGAATACGGGTGGATAAGGATAATGAACGTAAAATTAAAGGCATCATTGTTTCCCACAGTTTCATGAAAAATATATGTAAAATGCTCCCAACCGAAAACCAATAACTAGAAATTATCAAAATGAGTCAGCAAATTTATTTTCTAGAAACGAGTACATTTGCCAGAAATTTTTAGCAGCCATAATTAAAGAATGATTCAATTAGCTAAGATCATGCAGGATTCTTAGCTTTCTTTTGTGTTTTGATGTAATTTTGATGATAACTAAACTTCAGAGGAACTTAAACTTCGCATTATTTAATCAAGCAAAAGCTTGTTTTGCATAATGTTATGTAAGAATCAGCAGTAAAGAATACATAGAGGCGCAAAATTGAAGCGAAAAAGGCAGTTTTCTACTTAGTTTTGATAACTTTTAAAAAACCGTGAATGCAACTAATTAATTTCATTACAAACTATTTTATTAATTGCGTTTTCAGAATGTCACCATGAATGGCATTGCCTTTCTTTAAGGCGAAACTTTCGGTATGTAATTGAAGTTTGCTCGAAGAGATAAGAAGACAGTTCTAAAATGAATGCAATTAAGGAACATTCAAAATAACTGCTAAAAATGGGCGCAAACTGTACATATTCACGCACATGCAGTCACTGAATACTTACAACAACTATGCATGCGCACAAACGTCAAGTCGAGCTACATAATCATCCAGGATGTACGCACAAAATGCAGGCGTACACGAACACAGTTAGATAAGGATATAGATAGGTAGATGCGTGGACGAACAGAAATAAGTGAGATTAATGTATTTATGGTAATTGAGGACCAATTCATAGCACTCAATTGAATGTGCGCAACTTTACCGCACTTTCAGCTCAAACAAGAATGAAAATTGGCGTACAATTGACAATTTTAGTTTTTTTCACTCTTTTTAAAGTTTGTTTGTCTGTGACTCCCATTTCCACTTGAAGATTATGAATACACGAAAATCAGTCAGCCTAAAAGGTTGCTTTTACTTGATGTATATCTATCTATCTATCTATCTATCTATCTATCTATTTATCTACCGGTGAGATGCGTAAATGGACTTTATCCGCAAATGCACCACAATTATGACTTTACCTCACAATTCATCTTTGCATTTATCGCCTACCGATGTTTCTTTTCTATGCGTGATTTTTTACATCGTTACAAATAGAGCTTACATCATTCAAAGATGCAGATTTATATTACTGTGGGTTGATTTTGAATAAAAAGTCATTTGTGTGTAGTTGATGCGTCGCTTCATAAGCTTATATCAATCTGGAAAGTGAATAAGTGAAAGTTGAAATTGAATATTGGTACTATGTATCTTCATTAGTTTATAATAGTAATCCAAAAATTTGTAATGAAATGCTTTTCTTGCCTTTCCAATGTGTAGAAAATTTGAATAGCTTTATATGTATGTTAAGGACTCAAATCTAGATTACTTGAGAGAGAAGTTGTTGTAAAAGAGCGGACGTGATGAATTAATTAGGAACTCACTTTAATGCACTCACACAGAAAAGCAGCAATACATACTTCTGCAAAAAATGACTGACTTTAATAACAACTTTTCTATTATTTTCAGCGTGTCAATTTAGGAGCAATGTGCTGCATTTTAATATCAAAAATGAAATAAAGCATAAAGCCCTAAGATTTTGATTTTCTCGGCTGCTTGTGCTAGAAAATATTTTCGTCTTATCAGTAAATGTCTAGTTTGGTATTGATTTGCAAAATTTTTTTAATTTAATAATTTTAATTTAGTGATTGCATTAGTTTTATACTAACGTTTCTCAAATATTAAATGTTTAAATTAATTAGACTCGAACAAAATTCGCAAGAATTACTTCATAAAGCGTCCTACAATCAACGTAAATGGCAATCAGAACTTAACTGAACTGTAATGCTCGATCCGTCTGAAATCATTCATCATTTCTGTCAAAAATGAAAAAATTGTTTGATGGGCTATGCAAAAAGCAAAAAAATAATTATCCTTCAGTACTTGTCTAGAATTTCGCTTGCTTTCTTTTGCTGTTATTGAAAATGAACAAAAATCAGCTTCTGAATACAGATTCTGAGTAATCAGCAACAAGCAAAGAACTTCATTGCCTTCATGAAAAAGAAATTGAATTTTTAAATGATACACAGCTTTCTATCTATAAATTAATTTCTGTCACTTCTCACTAATATCTGTTGCAAATTATTTGTGTTTAGTATGCGAATATGCAGCAGCAATGACTTTACATAAATAGAGATAAGTAATGAATCGGCTCATTTATATCTTACCTTGCAGACAGAATCTTACTCATTTCTATTCACACGCAATTCTATCTCCCATCTTCCACTTTAATTTTCCATTCGTGAGCAAAATTTAGTCAAATATTATTGATATATCAAAGGTATGAGCAGTGACAGAGCTGATGACAACAACCATGAAAATACAACATGACGGATAGAAATTTGAAGAACAAATTGACTTGCAATGAAAATATTTGTAGAATTTCAGACAAGGCACTGTAATTCTTCTTGGAATTGCTTATGTGCTAGAATCATTTACAAAAAGTATTTATGAAATTTCTGCAGTCAAAGATCTTTGACAAGCATGACCTTGAATGGAGCAAGAAAAAGAAAAGTTAGGCCCATTATCAACAAAAGTTTACGTTGGGTCAATTGCAAGAAGAAATTACACTGCAAAAAATGAATTATTATCATGCCTATAATAATTGTAGCCAAATGAAGCGCAATTATTTGATTGATATTTTCACTGTAAATGCTGTAATTAGTTTTTATCATTTAGTATTTTAGGCACAAATTTTCAGGTAAGTATTACAATTGTTGTTACTACTTGTGTAATTTGCACTACGGCGAGGTGTTGCGATTATCAGTAATACAATCTTAAAATGATTGTTAACGCTAAAATGTGATGTTGACTGCTTGAGATAGAACTGGAATTGTAAATAATAGTACAGAAAGAATTTTCATCTGTTTCTCATGGCAGGAAAATAGTTAAGATTGTTAAAAATATTGCTGTCACAATAAAGAACCTTAAATTGGCGTTAATAATTTTTCTTACTTTATCAATGACATGGCCTGCTGATAATGTCTGATAATTTGCATAATACAGACTTTGCTGTATAGAAATATTCAATTTTTCAGTAGACAGTGTGAAAATATATGGAAATTGTTAATAAAACCCATATCTTTTCAAGTCAAAATTTCAAAACAAAACAAGTAATTTTTTTCGAAGCGATAGTTATCATTAATATAAAAATACTCAGTAATTACTACTCTAATCATGTAAACACTTCTTTTTCATTTCCAAATTTCTAAACTTTTTGCATCATAATAAACAACTCCGAAAGTGAAACCATCCTAGCGTGATAAACAAACTTGAACTTCTAGTAGCACCTCTGTTAATTATAATACAGTTAACATATAATAAGAAGATTCTATTACTTGCAAAAGCATGAAATTTAATAAAAATTCAGCAATATTTACGTGAAAATAAATTTAGAAACCTCAGATTTACTCAAAAGTTGTCTTATAGTTTGAAGGCAGCAGTAAAAACAGTAGTCAAAATGAATTAAAGAATGTGATTTAGCGATTTTGTAATGCGAGTAAAGTAAGAATGTTTCTGATTAACTTTTCCACTGCTATCCAAAAGCAGTCGAAAAAATTGCAATACAAATCATAAGAATGTTGAAGTTGGCAAATAACTCACCAAAAACTTGCAACCAACCCTCGAAGCGACAGAACTGTCTTTCTTTGTAAGCCATTTGTTTTCTCGCCTTTGTTTTCCACAATATTTAGTGAAGAAAAAAGTCAATCACGCTGTCTGATCTCAACGAACTTCTTGGTTCCTTCGACTGAAACGGGACGGGAATTCAAGTTTTCAATGCACTGATGACAATTACAGCAAACTGAGCGATTATAGTTTAGTTAGTAACGAGCAAGAGATGCAGAGAAATCTCCAAGTACACAATGGAATATTAAACTGAAAATAAGTTTAATATATAATTGATGACAGCAAAAAATGAAGGAAAACAAAGTAACTGATAACATTAATTCACAAAAACCACAGCAATGGATGATCGCTTTGCACGAAATGTATGATAAGATAGTGTTTACTAAATTAAAAAACTCAAAATATAATTTCACTAATATATATAAAATGAAGAAAATATGACGAAAAACAAAGTAATTGATAGCATTAATTGAACGAAAACAAAGTTATTGTTAACATTAAAAACATTAAAAAAAAGAAGATGATAACTATATATAAATATATACGACCTATTCAGAAGACGGTTTTATAGAACAGCCCGTGAGCCAGAATGTAAGGACTGAGGAAATCAGTGGTTTTGGGGATACCATGTGGAACTCCGGAATGGGAAAGTATGATGATATCCAGCACAGCGAATATCTGGAAGAATTCGTTCCAGGTGATGAATTGCATCATACTTTCCCCTCTGAAGCCGAATTTGGGAAAATAGTTCCCTATTTGCCCAATTGGAAAGCGGCAGGGCCTGATGGAGTTTATAACTTCTTTATTAAGAAGTGCACGGAGAGTGCCGTCGAAACACTACTCAACGTGAGAATCAACAAGACAGAAAAGAAGATTAATCTCCGACCTGCTGCACATGATAATGCAGAACAATATGCATAAAATGCATAAAATATATTCATATATATTCCACCACTCTTGCTGCATCTTAGACTTAGTTTTGTTGCACTGATCTCTGTGCTTTAGCCTCATGGAATCGACAGTGTTTATAAAATGAAATAATTTAAAGTTTCATGAGGGTTGGATAAATGCCTCGACGTGATCAGATACATTGATTTCGCGTAGCCTTTATAAAAGTTCATTACAATCCCATCTCAAGTCAACACATACGGAATTATTTTCGTTCTGCATTTCATCTCCGACCCGAGTTTATTACTGAGTACGCTTTTTTTTATACTTTCGTTTTTTTCCTGTTTGCATCATGAAATCCAGCCGATCCGCACTTATCGATAACGCTCAGTAATAAATTCGTTTCTTTTCAAACTATAAAATCAAAGCAAAGCATTTGATTCGTCTGATAAGTTTATGAAAGTTTCTTGCTCTCTATCATTTTTGCTTAAGATACCAAGTCCACTTGTTTGGAATAATAGCAAAAAACGCGTTCTAGTACGTATAATAATGAATAGCATGTGTTACGATCATTTTTAGTGCGCATGCGCAATTTGTCTTGTTATAATTTGCCCATTATCTATTTTCATGTATCGTAAAGTAATAAACTATGAAATTTTATTTTGTATTTGTTTACTGAATTGTGACTTTTGATCCTTGGAGTAATTAAATTAAAAAATTCTCATAATTTGTTGCAAACAGAAAATAGCGAGTAAAAAAGTGCAAAATTATGTCAAAAATAATTTTTAATTCAAAATGTTTTGTACAGTTCCTAGCATAATTGAGCATTATGCTTCTCAAGTTGTGCTTCACTTCTAGACAAAAAATTTTCAAAAAATGATCTTTGTAGCACACTCATAATTGACTTCAAATTAGAAAAATATACTTGAAGCATTTTTTAAGCAGTATTTATAAAAATTTTGACGGAGTTCTCAGTTCATAGAAAGGCTTCAATCTTTTATTTGATATATAAAAATAAGAAATAAGTAAATAAATAAGTCCAAACTTTTACTGAATACAAAACTTTAACTTTTGAAAAAGCAAATGAAATGATTTTCATTGATACTAATAACTTTATGAATCAAGTCTGTGATTACGATATTTGTGAACTTTGACTAAGAACGGATAAAAAATATTGAAAGCTAAAAATGGAATTTCTTTGGCTTAAATAATTTGCTTAAAACTTCTCCACTGTCTTATTAAATAATGAATTACTGAAGTATATTTACAAAAGTAAAGAAGTTTAGAGCGAATGTAAATTATCATTTGAAGGGATGCACATCAAACTGGTACCTTTTTAATTTATTGCACCGATATTGGATTAGCATGCGCTACTGTTACCTATACAAACTATAAAAAGCGACAAATGTTTTTCAATTTTTGACTGCTCTATGAACTAACTTGAATTACAAATATTTTTGTCACCATAGCTCAGTCATAAATAAGTCATTATTAAATTTGAATGCTTGGAGTCTTGCATCAAAAAAACTGTGCATTTCAAATTAAAATTTCCACAAAATTGCTGGATCTAATTGATTGATTGTGGCATTTTTGTTCAGTATTGAAATTTAAAATATAGTATAACTTCAGTTTTGATCGATTAATATTTAATGCATAGTTTAAGAAAAAGTCCAGTGAACTATGAAAAACACACAAACAATTTTGTAGGATATTGTTTTTGATTTAATACTAAAGTTAAAAGTACGTACACTGTACATTGACAGTAATTACATTGCTTATGATATTTCATGTGATAAGTGAAGAAAGATAACACGCTAATACATTAAAAGTATCTCATTTGTTTTTACTCGGAATTGCAAAGATTCACTTCAATCTTATCTTTTAATCAAGCACAAGCATTCACATTCAGATATTCATTGTGACCACATACTTGCAATTTATGATTTGCATTTAATATCTCATTTATAAATTGGTCTAATTACTCACAACTGACAAACAACACATATTTTGACCTTCAGCAGATTTGAAGTGTTTATCTATTAGTCTGTTTCATGAAAATTGCAAAAATAATTACTCCATCTTTACTTTAAAACTTGATTTAAATATGTAACTTACATCACAAGGCACAATAATATTTGCACGAAATCCAAGATCGAAATTGGATTATAAATAATCTATAATTTCTGGAGATGAATCATTTAGAATTAAAACAATAAAAGTACTAGATCTGCAGAAGTTCAAAATACATATTGCTAATCCTTCGTGAGTTATTTGAAAATACAAATTTTGAAGTGAAAAAAGTACACAGCGCAAACAAAATATTCAGGCGCACAAATTGCAAATTAAAAGCTCAGCTTAGAAGTAATACATTGAAATAATTTTAACAGAAATTTTATCAAAAATTATTTCAATGTATTTCTGAAACTATTTAGTGCAGAATTCCACATTATATTTCTTGAATTATCTCAATATTAAACGATGCAACAAGGAGTTTCAAAAAACTTTTGGTGCAGAAGTAATGGTGGCAATAGGCAGTAAAGTGAGCAAACAAAGTTATTATATGTGCATGTTGTATTATTTCAGTATTACATCCTATTATATTGTTTAAAAAAACCATTCATTTTAAATCAACACCAGGAAAAAAATTAAAGATTTATAATTTAGTTTAGAATTTTTATTACTTGCGCCTTAAGGTAGTACCGGTGACACCTCATTTCTGAAAATTTACAACAACTCATTGTTGCTTAAGCATTACAACTTTGGCAAATTATGGAAATTATCAGAAAATAATGGTCCAACATTAAGGATTTGGTTTAAAGCGGTTTAGTGAGAATAAGATAGTAAGCGAAAATTTCAAATGTTTTCATCGTTAAAGTTAAAATAAAAGAAAAGTGGCAGCCAAAATCATTCGGAAAAATTTTCACTATTTTAGAGGAGAAAAGATCGAAAAATGAAAGTGATAAGCAGCTGTTATGAACGGAAGGAAACCGTCAAATGCATTGCAGTGATTCTCCTAAAGTATACATTTACAGTGTATTCAGAGCACATTATATTGTAGCTATGAGAACATTTAACAGAAGAGAAGTGATGTTGGAAGCAGTACACTACATTATTACAATAATTGAGCAAAATGAACAATTGTTTTGTGAAATGAATTCAAATTTGATTTTTTTGGCCTGGTTGGATATTATTGAAATGGAATTTAGGGAACGAGCGTATAACGTCTAAATCATATTTTTAACATGTGGTAGACGTTAAAAGAATGAAATAGATACTTTTTGACTAATTTCTCAGCTTCTAATTTGGTGTGAACGGTCATTTTACAGAACTCTGTTTATGTTCATTTTTATCACCTCCAATATTCATTATGTAAATATTTTAATCATAATTCTCTTGCTTACTTCAAGTTTTAAAAGCCGTTATAACACTGCATGAAAATATTCAAATCTGGCGTTACATCTGCGTCATGATCATTTCCTACGAACAAAGTCTGATATATGCAGCTTGTAGCAAACTTGCGCAAGTGATTTTATCTCTTAACTTTTTTTAACTTTTAGTATAGGCGAATTAATGAATATCGTAAATACAAAATTTACATTAAATTATTTGACTTTATCATCATTTTCATTCTTCCTGAGTCTAATTATAAAGAGTAGCTAGTAGTAACTTCTCAAAGTTGAAAAAGTCATTTCGAACTTTCAATCAGAATTTGCATTTTTTTGAAAAATTATTAAACAGTGATTGTTGAAATCAATCAATACTTCACGATGTTGCATGATCAGTTATTTTCGATATACAATCGAGAAGTTATTGATTGATTACAAAGGTAGAGAACGAATCATCGCTTGTGAACATTTAGAATAGTATAAGAACGGAATGAAATGCAAGTATAAAAGCAATTTCCGCATATTTTTTTCTGAATTAAATACATTAAAAGCAAACTTAGCATACTTTTTGAGACGATTCTCGCCTTTCTCATCGATGGAAAAGACAAATTCTATCATTTAGAGAATATTACACAATTCGAATATTTGCTCAGCAATGAATATGCTTGGCAAGCAATGAGAGAGCATTCTATACCTTTGCGAAGTTCTGATCGACACTGACACTCAAACATTTTAAACATTCTCAAGCGGCAAGTAGTAAGTGCTTACTTTCTGTGCTAATTCCTTTAGATATTCTACTAACAAAAACAAATCCACAAAAAAACTCAATGGATAATGGCTATTTACGCTGCTTTTTTCTAGCTGTCAAATCATTGATCAAATCTATTTTACGCAAGTGAACTTCACCTGAAAAGGACAACTATTCAAACTTTTATTAATACATAATTTCTGCCAATTTGTAATTTGCTTATTGTAAACCGTTTCATGAATGAGTAACGACCTATGTATAAAGGTCATGAGAAAAATTGAGTGAAATGAATCGGAAAATTATTTGTTAGCAAATGAAATATATTGTGTTATTTTTTCAGTAATGACGACAATATATGATGTTTTACGATATTTTGAAAAGTTTTATTTTCAAGTTGTGCAAGACCGAATTTTTCAAAGCATTGATTACATTCCAATCAATTACAATTCTGATTTGGAACTGTTGGATAAAATCAGTCCCTATTACTTAGCATTGCAAGCAGTGCATAGCATAAAGGAAGTAGATGGTAATGGCTGATTTAATCGAGCCATTCCAAATCAAACAACTTTGGTTTTTGTGAAAGAATGTCACTTTGTAATTCAATTAATGAAATTAGTGAAATCAAATAAGATTATAACAGATCGAAATGATAACAAAACTAAGTTGAATAAAATAAAAAGGATTTAATATTTGTCAAATCGGTGACGAATTAAACGATTAAGTAATTCAAAGTTACGCAAAACTGGAACCTTATCAAAGTCTTAGAGAGGTAATGATAGAATTGAATAAGCTTTGACGTGAAATCCTAACTGTCTGCTAAAATTTCTTTGCCAACAAAGTATGCTAAATAGCCAACGCGAATTAAGTCATTTAGAATAAGAATGAAAATTGCTGCAAAACTGAAATGAATAATTTGTGCGAGCAGTTCAACTTTTAGTTGCTGAAAGCACGACAATTACGGCAGTGCGTAACAGTTTGTGCTCAAAAAGTGTACAGAGAATGAAGGGAAGAGTGGCAGAAGCTATTTCACTTATTTATTTGCGTAGAAAGCTTATTTCACTTCCCATCACGGATATGCATTCAATTATTGTGCCTTTGGCTGTAAACTTTCACCTTCGCAGCAAGTACTATTCCTTCGCCAGTTGCAATTTCGATACTGATCTCATGCAGACTTTACATTTGCATACTTATTGATTTTCGATTGCTTACAACTAAATTTTGCTCATTTCTTTACAAAGTGTTCGGCAAATTCAATACAAATTCAAATTTAAAAAGTGCTTGCAATGCCAGTTTTGATTAAGTGTGAAATTTCAAATGCAAACATTTCAAATTGCTAGTAGAATCGATTCAAATCTGGCTGAAATCTTTAGTTCAGTTAACTGATGTTTCTTGCACGTAATTAATTCGTTCGCTGTTAGAAATACTGTTTAATTAGTTTTGCATCGTTCTATGTAGCATTAAGTGATAATGCTTATACAACAAATCCCTCAGATCCCATTCAATTCGATTCAAATATGATCTCAGCTGATCTTCTTGAATTTTCAATATTTTTTGTTTTGTAATGATTTCCGTTGATCTGTCTTTTTTTTTGCTTAATTTTGTAATTTTAAACAAATTGTTTGCAAAGTCAATTCTGATCAGATATTAGAAAAATGAGAAGAGTACTTAAAAATTAAACTCCATCAAACGATCATAAAAATGGAATTTTTCCATTATTTCTTTCGGAATTGAAAGCCTTGCGAGAAGACTTAATTTTTCAGCTGAATGAACACTAATAAAATCAAGTTTTTTTCTACTCAATCCAAAGTCATATTAAAATTTCCATTTTTGATCACCAAAAAATGGCTCAATTTAATTTACGTCAAATTTGCATTTTTTTTCAGTCATCATACTAAACTTGTAGATAAATTCAAATAATAATAGCTGATAGGAAGTTCACTAGGTAATTCATTTTGCGTGTGACCAATTTATTACTAATCAAAAAATTTGATAATGTGAATGGATGACTAAATTTTTGCTAAGACCGTCGAAAATTTTATTTACTCACTTATTAAATGAAGAAACTTAAGTTGAATCTAATCCTCGCCTTGCTGAGAGATGAGAATCTCGTCTCTACAAAAATTAGTTATTCAGTGGAAAAAAACACTAAGTCTTCTTCAAAGAAAAAAATAAAGTCCTTTTTCATCCGTTCGTTATAAAAAAGTAAAAATGAGAATAAAAATTCATTAAAGTTATTCTCATTTTTTATGATAGGAATGGCTGCCACTTAGATCAACACTAAATCAGTCACAAATTTTGCAGTTATCTTAACAAAAACTAATTAATTTTAAATTAATTAATACAAAGTTCAGGTCCAAAAATATTGATTAAAATCAGCTGAACTTTGTATTAATTAATTTAAAATAGTGATAAAAGTTGCAGACTTGATGGGATTGTTATCCACGCATGTAGCCAAATTTGGCAAAATTTATTAATTAGTAAAATTTATTAGAAATGCCACTTTGATCTATAGAACCACTCTTAAAAGGGTTTCACAGGTGAAAATACTTGGAATAAAACTAACTAGTTACTTAAATTAATTTTTACATCAGAAGTTGTTGATTCAAACTTTTTGCAGTCTTGAGCTACTTTAGTAGTTGCAATATTTAGAAAACATATTTTATACAAGCATTTAGCAGTGTGATTCAAGAAAAATTATCACGATTATTTAGATATAATTAAAATATTAGAGTTAACAACGATTGCACATGATAAAATGAGTCATGACTCCATGAAAAAGATTTTGTTTTTAAAGCTTAAAAGCAAATATTCAAGATGGCACTATTGCTCAGTACTTGTAAATGCAATTCTTGCATTTCGGAGCCAAACTTTTTTAGCTCTTGAATTCAAACACAATATAAAATAATGAATAAATTAAAAAATTCAATTTTAAATTGACGCAGTAAATATTTGATACATAGAAGTTCCACTCGATGTGATTATGAAAAGATTTGCAGATCAACATTTTATTTTAGTTTTTTCAGGCCGAAAAAATTTTTATCTCATGCAAATAAAAAAATCTATGCTATTCTATACTATTAAAAACTATAATGCTGTTTGATAATAATTAGAATAGCAATAACTTATTTGATAATTTCATTATAACACATTACTGCCTCATCACTTTGTCTGATAGCATCTTTTGGGAGCAATAATAATTCTCTATTATTAGTGAATTGTGCACAAAATTGTTTTGTAAATAAAAGCTTATTCTGATCTCAGTTTTATGAACGAATACATAAAAGGAATGCAAAAGAATAAAAATGCATTAATTGCAAAAAATTTTGACATTCACAGATGCATTTTTGATCTCACAAAAATGTCAAAGTAGAACAAAAGTGTAACCATGTATATAGTATAATCATGTGTATAGTATAATCATGTGTATAGTATAATCATGTATGTAGTGTAATGCAAAGTATAGTCATGTGTTTGCAACAAAGTGTATTTCAGCGATAAATGCAATACTTTGTCAATTGTTTCATGCAAAAATTTGATTGAAATTTAGATTTTACAGTGTACAAGAGTATTTTGACTCGATTTTGCAGCTTTCGTGATAGCACAGTTCTCTGAACTCTGAGCTGGTGCAAATATCAGTTACTTTCTGCTTGGAAGTACACAACTTCATTATTATTTTTTAGCATTTTCAATATCTAATAAGTAGTGCTCAATGAATTTTAAGAAGTGCGAAACTTTTTAGTGATGTTTCTGACTTTAGTTCAGTCTCAGTTAATTCAGTTCATTGTAGGGACAAAAATAGAACAAACTTTGTATATTATTCAATGAAATAATATATTAAATGCAAAAGAAAGTTTGAAAAAAGACAATTATTCAAGTTGTGTGATAATTGCTAAACTCAAATTTTTTGCAGCTAAAATTAAGAACATCGGAATTTGGTTCGCAAATTGCGCAAATAACTTCACAGCCCTCACCGGACTATTTTTCCGGATTATTTGCTTCTGAAAAAAGTACCAAACAATTTTTAAACGACTTTTTCAGTTGCTAGCAATTTGAGATCGAACTGCTAGTGTTGTTGCCGAAAGTTAATGCCTACATTTGGTTCTTCCCGCCGTTGCATCAGTAAAAACAACAAGCAACAGTAGACCACTTTTTGTTCAAAAAACTACAATGCTTTATCAAATTTTTCTGCAAAATGTCTCAATGTGGCTGGGATGAACTGAATAATTCTCAAGTTTTCGAAAATCAAACTTTGCTGAAATAACTTTCAGCTTATGAATGACAAACCTTGCTTCCTCAGCTGGGGAAAATATACAAGAAGTGAGTTTACACTTTTTAGAAAAATACTGAAACTAGTTCCACACCATGTTAATTTGATTTAAAATGCTTTCTCGATGACGTAATGATAACTTACCAGTAAATTTCATGGAATCAAAATCAGAGTTTGTTTTGTTAACTGCCGCAATTTTTCTCGTGACTGTGTTCTCTGATGACATACTCTTATGAATCAATTTCGTATTGATACTCTGATCGAGAAATCACGCAGTGACGACATGGCTAACTTTACTGGCTATAAATACTGCCTATCTTTAAGAACTACGGAAAAAATCAAAGATTGTTAGGAAGTAGTTGCAGTCTTTACTCTGTTGCTCATCTTGTAAACTTACTCATCGAGAGCAGAAACCAGAAATTAATTTTCATAACTGGAAAATGTCACTGCTTCGTTAATTGAATCAAAAATGCAACCTGACAGCTGCTAGGCTGAGCATGACCTTTGTCCTCGCAGAAGCCTTTCAGTTGGCCATGAGTATAAAACAAAGTTTGATCAAGCGTAATTTTCATTGTTTGCAGTTTGCAACAAATTGTCAAACACTTAATTGCAGCAACGGTACAAATTGTTGCAATCGAATTCCATCACCAAAGACAATTTTTTTCTTCACTTTTTTCTCATTACTCGATCTTATTATTTTTGTTACTTTAATTCTGAAATTATTAGATAATAATTTAAGCACTGAAATTTTTGTCATGATCTGAAGTTTTTTTTAAATTGAAGTTCATATTTAAAAGTAATCGAAACGTGTTGTCATCAAAATATAAATTTAATCAGATCTCGCAAGTTTGTGCTAAAATCATTTGTTTTTTTGATTTAAAATTTTCAGCTGAAATAAGAAATGTCTTCTGCAGTACAGCGATGCTCATTACTTTTGGCCCTGATCCTCAATTTGAGTTACTTTACTCAAGAAATGATTGTTCCTGCATTGGTATGATCATTTTGATATTACTCAGTGCAGTTAGAAAGGAGCAATTTTTAACGAAAGCGTGGCTGAAAGTAAAAATGCGCTTGGCAAATAATAATAATATGTGAATTTAGCATCAAAATATACAAAATCAATGTAGATCTAAGCAAGGATTACTAATTATTAAAAATAAGTCAACTGCTGAATATATTGAGCTAACTTGGAAGTGTCAGTTTCAGCAGATTACAAAAATTACCTCCATAATTTTTAATCTACTCATTGAATTAACTACACTAAAAATGTTATTTTTAATATGTAGCATTCTTATACTTTTTTATTATTTAATTTTTATTTTCGTGCGCATTTATTCAAAATTTGTGAAGCTAGCTACATATTTTTTTAACGAAACCCAATCGCTAATTGCAATCGCTAATTGCTTCAACCTATTGAACATTTTGAATGCCGACCAGAAGTAAAAAATTCACTTTGTTTCTGAATCGCAAATGAAATAATAAATTAAGAATGCTAGCTACATATTTTTTTAACAAAACCCCAAGTATTATTAGCGAAATTTGAGAAAATTTTAAAAATATCTGTTGCGCCAAATTTTATTTCAGTTCAGTAAATTGTGGCTCGATTCTTCTTTGCAAATTAATTGTTTAAGCATTTAAGATATTTGCAACTATTGATGCTATTTTATTTCAAAAATGCAGCAAGTTTTGTGAGGTAGATAGGAACAACACATTGAGTAATCTGACCGAAAACTTTTATTTCATTGAAGTCTCACTAGTTGAAATGATGACATTTAGCTCAAGAAAAAGTGCTGCCAAATTCATTCGAAAACAAAAAAAACGTATCTTTAGAACTATTAAACTTTCTAAAATATTTGTCAAGGTCTTTACTTGCAGGAAGCATAACTAATTTTGTTTGATCAAAAAATTGTAATATTTCTGTAGACTCACAGGAAACTTGTGATCATCCAAATTACTTCAGATATTAACGAAAATACACAAGGCAACACTTTTGATATTTATTGCACAGAACGAAATTCGCAACGTACTGATTTACCCAAACTTTTTTGCCAAACTTATTTGTTGTACTTTCTTAGGGTTATCTAATTTCAGCGAGAGATAAATGAAGAAAATTTTGGAAAAGTGACATCTGAAGTGTCTGATGGAAATGAAAAAATCAGTTGCAGAAGCAGTGATAAAATGCTCACCGTACAATTGGGTAATAAAAACATGCGAATCCATGAAGGCGACATCGTACTTACAAAGTTTATTTTGTAATTTTGTGCAAAATTGATGGAAATTCACAGATTATTGCAAGATTTTTAACAATTTTCGCAGCAAGTTTGCGAAAGGCTACTAAAACAATTATGTTTATATTAGGAAGTGAATTAGACCATAAAACAAAATGAAATTTAATGGCTGTTAAAACTTTCTCATAAGTCATAGGTACTTTTTCCAGGTAGATTAATTTGCTTCCTAACAAATCTGACAGACTAAGTGTTGAAAAAGTTTCTAGCAGTATCATGCAACGAATAATAAAAGGACTATTTTTAATTAAAATGCCTAAAAGCTTTATGACTGAATACTTATTTTTATGAGCAGCAAAAGCATTCATTAAAGTTCGGATAGTACGCTTGTTAATAACTGATAATTGTTGTGGTCAACAATTAATTTTAGCAAAATAACATCAGTTCAGCCCACTATCACTGCAGATTTATTACTATTTTTGCTGGTTTATCACTCAATAACACTGCACTATTTTCACATCAATTATAATAATGAAAGTATGATAGATTTTAAAACAGCAATGCCATCATTTTAAGTGCGATGTTGATCAAATTCAAAATGGGATAATGAAGTCACAGTATTTATGCATGATAAAATCCCTTTGATCTTTAATAATAAATAAAGCTCGCGTATAATTAACAGCAGCTACAAACACTGCATTGACTCAAATTTAATAAACCTCAATATAGCTGTTAAGCTCATTATCGTTGAAGAACAAAGATTCTCAATCGCTGAAAAACTACAAAAGTTTAACTTTGATAATTTTTCTTCTAGCATCAGTAGGCTGAAATTTTATTCGGGAAGAACGGGAATGGATAAATGATATCAAAGTTTGACTTTAAGGCAACAAGAAGAACTGTGGAATCACACATCTAGTCTGAATGCAAATTTTTTGGGACGACAGAAACGACAAGCATATCAGGGTCGAGACTACCCCAAGTTTTTCTGGAAAAATGGCGTTGTACCTTATACTTTGTCATCCAATCTCTGTAAGCTTCTAATCTGAAATATTAAACGTTCTGATTTCTAGACATTTGTTGCTTCACAATTTCAAATCAGTGCTGCCGCAATTGTTGATCGAAATTGGCATATCAATCATTTTATATTTAAAGTAAATGCAATAAATATACTTTAATCTAAGCTCCTTTTTAGCAATGCATGCCAGAAGCATCATTCTGAAATCAATGAAATTCTGGGAAAGTCAAACTTGCATTACATTTGTACCGGCAACTCGCGAGAAAAGCTCACTTATTTTTATTCGAGTTGGTCAATATTTTCAATTTCTATTATGCTCTTTATTAAAAACCGAAGCTATTCTCGTTAAAAACGCGCAATGTTCAATACAGAGCACAATAAACAATAGTGATAAAGGATGATCATATCATTATTACGTGATCAATAAGATAATTTTCACACATAGAAAAAATTATCTACAAAATTAGTGACAAATTTCTTATTTTTTACCATTAATTGAGTCTTATTTGTTGTTTCGTAAAGCAAAAAGGCTTGAATTATCATGTCAAATTGGAATTTCAAATAAGTTGAGCGTGATTAATCAAGTAGCGCCAAATTTCAATCCCAAAGAAGTGTAAAATGCCCGGTGCATTTATTTATCAGTTAGCTTTAAATCGCATTTTGTTATAATTAAATCACAATTTTTTGCTGATATCGAAAATTTGAATACACAGTGTTTACTGCTAACAAAAATGCTGATGAATTTTCCAGGGATCAGGTTGTTTTAGCTATATTGGTAGAATTTGGGAATGGAAAGAACAACCACTATCGGTTGGATGGAGATGTGAACATGTATATTAGTTTGTCTACCATTTCAAATAAATCATGCAGATTTTCAGATTACATTGTATAATTGGCAAGTGATTACCAGCTTAACATTTTATTTATTTTTCAAATTTTTAGATCCACACAATTACACATGAAATTGGCCATGCTCTGGGCTTTCTGCATACTCATACTCGAGTTGATCGTGACCAGTACATCTCGGTCAATTTCAGAAATGTTCTGGCAAGTTTAAGCAATTTTTTCGAAAAAGAAAAGTTTTTTAAATAAAGTTTAAGTACAGCTGATGGAAATATTTTATTAATAAACAATTTTGACAATGCTTAATTGGATTGAATGAAAAAAAATTGTAATGCATTTATTTAAAAAACAGATTAGCAAGACTTTTTGAAATTACATTTTGGCGCGTATGAAATGAATAAAGCTTAATAGCTGATGGAATGAAGAATGCATGTTTCTTGCTGAGAATAAAATATGAATTGAAATTTATTTATACATATTGAAATTTTGATTGCATACTAATAAGTAGCTAAGCTTGAGCAATGAATTAATTTGATTTTATCTTGGATTAAAATGGCTTCATTTAATCAAATAAAGCTGTACACTGTTAAAACCATCAGCAACAGCATTCCTTTTCCGGCCAAGTTCAAGTTTCATCAGCTACTTGAAATTACTTCTGGTGTTCTCAAGATAAGAAATACTTTGCAGACCGGACTGACCTCAAATTTCAAGCGTGCTGCTCAGTATGCAAATTATAACTATAATCTTCCATACGACTACGGCAGTGTAATGCATTATAGCAAAAAAGCGTGAGTTTTCATCAGCAAAATTCAACTTCCAGCTTGAATTCAACCTTGAATTTATTAAGTTTTAACAAAACACGTGACCATTTTCTGATCAAAATTATATAATCTTAAGTTTCACTTCTAACAATGGTTCAACAATAATCCCCCGCATTTCGTGGTACGAAGATACGATGGGTAGTGGCACAGGACCTACTTTTATTGATATTCTTATGATGAACAAACATTACAAATGCACAAGTTTGTTACTTATTAATTTTGATATTCATATTTGAATAAACTGAGTAGAAAATTGCAAGAGTAGTCTTTGAGAAATGTAAAATAGCAATGCTGTCACATATAGAATGCAAAATTATTTATCGTATGTATTCAAGTAAAAACAATGCATACTAAATAATTATTCATTATTTTATTCTGCAAAGTACAAAGAAATTTTGTATATTTTTCGAGAATAATTACTTATAATAATTTAAAGCAAATTTTTTTTCTCATAATAATTTGAAGTTAATTCTGTTCGAGGCAATAACAAATTGTTTATGATTTCAGATCTTTGTCGGTATAGTATTCAGTGTAAAAATGGCGGGTATCAACATCCAAAACACTGTAATCGCTGTTTGTGTCCATCCGGATATGGTGGCAGTTATTGTGATCAACGGGCAAGCTTCTTTAATTTGTACTTTTTGAAATAGAATCAGTGATTTCGGTTGGAAAATTTAAATGCAATAAATTTCAAAAAATCAAGACAAATTTATTCGTGCACAGTTGCAACTAACTTGAACTGAATCAAATTTATCTCATTTAGAAATGAAGAATTCATAGATCACATACATCTGTAATTAATCATTAAGCAAGATATTGGACAATAATCTTCTGATCCTCCCAATATCAATTCATTCTAGTCATTTTTCTCATTTTTAAAATTTCTAATCTCAAGACTATAAACTAACTCAAGGTAGAAGTGAAGTGTCCCATAAATGGTCTTCCAGGCAGATTCATCGGGTTGTGGAGGTAATTTGAGGGCAACTCATCAGTGGAAGGTTTTGAGTACAGAAATGGGTAACGGGAGGTACAAGGACGAAATGTCTTATTGTTACTGGTGGATTGAGGTACTTGAGTTATTAACTTTCGAAATCCATTTGCATTCACAATTCAATTCATAATTCCCAATTCAGCTCATTATTCGAAAGCACTTACAGATTCTTAAATACTTTCTAATTACCACTTTTAAATAGTTAATACTGCCAACTATACCATTTATTTTTCCCTCGAATTTCAATAATGAAATTGAATAGAACGAATATAAATTGCAAGGAATATTAAAAGTTTTAAATTTTGTTTTAAAGCTGAATTCAAGCTAAAAAAATTAATTAAATCAAAACTTGATACTCATTAATCACTCATGTCTTTTAATAGGCTAAAGCACACGAAATAATTGAAGTAAGAATAAAGTCGCTGTCAGGATGTTGTTCGGAAGGGTGTATTTTTGCTGGTTTGGAAGTGAAAGCTAATCTAGACAAAAGATTAACAGGTTACAGGTAACAAATTAATTTTTTCATATAGTCGAGCGATTGTTGGAATTAGGTTTGCACGAAATATGTAACTGCGGTTATTTGAACGCGAATAATTTTGGGAGAATGATCATTCAACCAAAGCTGATTGAAATCTACTTAGCAAGTTTAATTGAGTAAAAGTTTCAGATTCTGCTGTGAGGCATCTGTCGGCAGAACGGTAGAAGCTCAAGGTCCCATTCTACCTTTAATAATGTTTAATAGGAAAGATTATTCACTAATGGAAATTCAGTATCGAATAAAAAAAAACTAGACTAAGACAGCTCAAGAAAAAAGCTTTGATGAAAGACAACTTTTCTATGTCAGAAGAAGGCATCAGTTTACATAAAATCTTCACATTTTCATCATTTAAAAGAGTTCGCAGCTCCGTTTTGACTTTATCTTTGAGTCACAAGAAATTCGTTCCATTACTGCGTCGTTAGTTTTGGCTTCTGACTGAATTTAAAGTTTGATCTACAGCTCATAAGTCTTTTCAGATCAGTTTGATCATAACATATATCCGCTTCCAAAATTCCATACAAATTTCAGTTTTCAAACTTCGAACTTATATGCATAAATTTACAGTATTACTGAGGGTAAGCAGACATAATCCGGTGATTAGTAGGCAAACTGCAAATTATAGTCTCCAGTAACTAATGGACAAGAAAAAACATGAATAATTAAAAAGAAAAGGTGCAAAACTGCGATAACATGTAATTCTTTGCATTGGTCACGAGATCATTAGGCAAATGGAGCAAAATTATTTGGAAGATATTGCTTTTCACAGTGATAATTTTTACTTGTATGCTGGAACTTAATTCCAAGTTAACATTAACAATGACAACACTAATAATAATGATAATAACTTTGTGAACATTTGTGATGCACTTGACCTTTGATCTTTGAGAAGACAAGTTGGAATTGTTGTATTATTACTGCCTCTCTACAGTTACAATTGTTGTCCACTGTCTGCCAGTTATTGCTTGTTGTTTCATCGATCTCAAGTGTAATCTCTTCATATTTGCATATTCTACAGATGTAAATGTGTGGTAAATCAAACTATAAAATAATAAACTGAAGAAGAATTTGGGTAAAGTGTAATTCGCCGATCGAACGAAATAACCTGAGGGGAGTGCAATCAAACTGATTTGCTGATTTCGTATTCTCACAGCTTTTTCATCGCAATTTTACTATTGTCGACCCTGAACTCTTTCGCAAGGAATCGTTATCCAGCGAGAGAATTTCCTTACTGACATTTCAAGAGATTCAGGTGACACCATTCTTAAGTTGCAAGTGCTGGCATTGCCTGTTGTAATTAAAAATAGATGAATTTAATTTTATAATTAATCGATTTGAATGAGAAATAAAATAACATTATACATCGAAAAATTTGATATTTCGGCAGTTTTCGTAACCCAAACTTTCTAGTGATTTCCTGGCCCTCCCAATTGATATTTTTAAGTGTTACGTCTTCGAGAGTGATGTAAAGTAGTGGAAATTAAGCCGTCACAGCTGCATGGTGTGATAAACGTTTTCAGTAGAAAGGAATATCAGACTATAGGAGATGAAATTGTTTTCATAGCGAGACTGAGCGAGCACTATTAGTCCATGAATTAATTTTTTGCTACTGTCATTGCTCTGTCAGGGAGGATCTTTTGACGATAACATCATTACGTTTGAGGCACAAGTGTGTCCTGATTTTCGTTTTTAACCAAATTCTAAGTTTTAATTTACGCCAATTTCGCAGGATAGTTGGCTGCAGAAGAACAAGTTTTTTATCTGGCATTTTCTACTATAAAATTATTTTCAGTCAAGAATTTGAAAAATTTTGGAGAATCATCATCATTTTATAGTACCATATTTCTATGTTCATCAAAATGAAACTGCTTTTTCGTGGCTAATTCTAGTCATAATCATTTTGAAGTCAAAGATTTTGAAGTCTGACTCTTCCGCATTTCCTCGAATATGAGAACTTTAACTTTCTTATCTACTCTATGGATTGGTAATAGAATTATTGTTAATTTAGGCACATTTTATTATTAATTTCTGACAGGCTCACTGCGTAGATACGCGCTTATGAGTTTCTGGTCTTCTTTTCTTTCTGTGCTTTCAGTTCAATAATTTGAGTGTGGTTCCGTCGGGTTATTGCTCAAATTCTCTATAGCATCATAATTTTTCACTTTGCAGTGTAGAAGCAACGTTTTTGCTGACTCCATAAAACATATAGATTCAGTTTCATTAAGTTCCATTCCTTTGTTAGTTCATGCCGATATAGAAATACGCTCGGAATTTGAAAACATTGGCTACTGTAGATGACCGCATGATATGCTGGTAACTGTAGGCTCGTGTCACATGTATTTTATTTTAGACGGGTAGCTGCCTTCGTTACGTGTGGGGGCTGCTTGCTGCGAGGAACTTACATCAATGACGGAAATGGAGAATTCTGTTCCTGAAATCGTTCCCATTAATTGTTACAATGTTGAAAAAGTTCGTCCATATTTTATTTCGCTATAAATAACTTGAATTATGTAAGCAGTAATCGAAGTCATTTTGATGATTCGCGTTTGCCAAAATTTCAAATTTTAGTCGGATTGTGAACAAATATAAACAAAAATCGAGCTATCAGCAGCTAATAATTTTATTGTTTGTGACCTCTAAGAATGAGAGAGTAGAGTATCATGGGAGACATGAATTTTATAATTGATTTATTCTTTGCTGATTAAAATAATTCTTGAAAAATTTGGACAGTTTCATGTAGGGTAAATTGAGTGCTTCTGTAAAATGGTTAATTGGACGAGCTTATGGAAGTATGGCTCCAGATCTTTTGCTTCATCCTATTAGAGAAAATAAAAATGTAAGTTCCTTCTATCTCTTTCTCTGAAAAGTAAGACATATGCTACAAATTCAGATTTATTTGTCATTCCTTATAGATTTCTTCACTGCAAATAGTTTAACGATTGATTTTCGATTGACTTATTTCTTCCTAATAAGATGAACAAATGATAGATATTGCCATCGTGCTTAGTTTACTATCTGAACAAGATAAATTTTTCAGTACAATTGTAATACAGATTAATCATATGCTTTCTAATATCAAAATAACTATTTTTTTGAGATGTATTAGATTGAAATGTCATTATTTTTGTTTCCAGAACACGTTCCAGCTTGAAGAGGCTGTAATGACGGGTTTGACTAATGCATCCTTGTATAGTAGTGCTGCTGCCAAAATTTTCAAAGATCAAAGTCTTATAAATGTAAGCTATATTTTAAAAATACAATATTTTGTGAACAACATTGCACAAAACTCGATGTTCAAATCATCTCACATTGCCAAATTTTTGTGGAGAACTAAAATTACGTTTGGTGATCAATTGCTAAAAATACATGACCATCAACAGCATTACATTTATTATTTATCCAATAAAAATCTTATTTGATAAACTTAAGAAGTCACATAGTGTTGTACTTCGGGCGTTAGAAAGCCATTCTATTCCGCTTACAACATCCAGTAAGGAAGAAAATATAAACGAACCACTGCTGTCTTCCATCCAACCTTTTTATCAAGTAAAATTTTTTTTGTTGCCCGCATATTTCTTGTTCTTAAGACACTTTATATTCTAAGAGTTACATTTTTTCATATATTTGCAGTCTGCACATTTGGCAGTAATCGATTCTTTAATGATTGCGCATATGCGATCTATCATTACAATCGAAAGGGTTGTTTTGGCTGTACAGTAAGTTGACTTTCATTTATGAAATTGAACTACTGTCGAATTGGTACTGAAATTTTGTTTAAAAATTTGGTTTATTGTTAGTCGGAATTTGTTTTAATTTCGTACTGCAGTGTTATATTTCGTTTCATTCGTTTCCAATATTTTAAGTATGTCGGAAGTTTGGAAAAAGATTGTTCTGTCCCTTTAAATTTAGTTATCTATAAAGTGAATAAACATATATTATTCATACGTACTTTATCACCTGTGTGTGTCATTCTCGTTTCATTACTATAGTTCTTTTATTCTGTTTATCCAGTACAGGAATTACACGACAGTGGATAAAAGAGAAGAACCGATGGATGCTGTTGATGCACTGCTTTTTTGGATTAATAAAATTTGTTTACTGGTCAGGGATGATATGGAAAAATATGGCTTGATGAATAAAAATAGCAGGAAACATTGTGAATGTTTTCCGCTTATCAAAGCTTTTACTTTTGTTTGCATTTATGTTCCTTCATTGTCTATTAGCAAAATTTTTTAGAATTCTAAAATAATTTTGCAATTGACTTGTTTCTTAAACAAAATTGATATCATTGCGAATCAGTAGATGTTTTCGTTATTTTCCTTTAATGTATTAAAATATCTCTTTGACGAACGATATTTTAACTTAAAGAATTCATTATCACTCTACTAAACTCATTCAAAAATTTTTTTCATTCTCGCTAATTTTACACATTTCATGTTAAAAAATTTCAAGTTTAACTTTTAGTTACTGATTCGTAATACTATAGTAAAACAGCTATTCTTAGTGTGATTCTGTTTTGAAATTGTATTTATCTCGAAGTTTTTAAATAAGCATTTTTGAAATATCACAGATGGATCAATAGTAGTGCCTGAAATGGAAGACCTATATGAAGACATGTGTGATGGTGCCTGTATCTGCGCACTTATAGCTTTTTATCGACCAAATGAAATGAACATACGAAGTTTGTTATCTTCAGATATTTCATATCAGTCATGAAAATACGGTATAGAATAAAAGAAAAAATGTTTCAGATATATGTTTCAATGATCCAATGAGTCTTGGTGATTGCCATTATAATTTAATGCTTCTTAGGTATTATTTGTCTTATTTTTATATATGAAAAAGGTATGGTCAAATTTTTAAGCTTTGGAAGTTGGAATGACTTTTTAAAGTGACTATTAGATATCTTTCTTTTCAATGTTAATCTCAAAATTTATAGTGCTTTGCAAGGAAGAATACGCCTTTTTTTTCTAATCATTGTGAGCCTAGTTTTATTACGAATGTAGTATTTTCTTTTTTACGAATTATTTTATCATATATTGTTGGCAGGTTTTCTTAAAAGTAGTACAAATATAGTAAAGGGCGTATTTTGTGAAACTTTTTTCAATATCTTTAATCGACATTTTGTATCAAATTGAAATTTCTCCTATATAAAAGTAATTAAATTAAAAAATGATTTAAAAGAATGTTTTAGGAAGTTTTGCTCGTCTCTATCGTGGAATCCATTTCATTTTGCTGTTGAAGATATCTTGTATTTCCATGAAAGTTTACAGGCAAATTTAAATGCTTTTTTGGCAGATCTGTTCCAGATTTTCGAAGGAGATGGCGTTAAAAAAAGTTGGCACTAATCTAGCAAATTCTAAGATTATAATCTCTGTATACTAGTCGCAGATAACTTTCTTCATTCTTTTTTTTACATAGGCTCAGTCGATTCTCCTACTGTACGTTCTAGACACTTTTTGCCTATACAAGGCATACCTGAATTACGATCTCATAATGCTGGAAGTAAAACGGTCAATCAACTCAGATCTCGTTTACAACCTGAAATGTCTCGAAGTAATTTTTTAAGTAAAGTTTGAAAAGGAACATGGATTTCGTTGGCTTCTGTATCACAAATTACTTGTTTTTTGACAAAGGCGGAATCATAATGACACTTGATACTTTCATTTTATTTGTCAATTCCGCGCTGAATAGACAATATTCATCTCACATAAATAAACTGAAAAAATGAAAATCAGTAAAGAAATTATGATTTAGAAGACTACATGTTTTTTTATTCCGAAGGAGGTTAATTCGCAATAAAGATAAGAAAATCGTTTAGCTAAATATGTGTGCCTTAGTGTATTCTGATTGATTTTCCGTCCTCAAAAAGTATTTGTTGCAGCTTTATCCGCTATGTCCTCCGACTCTTTGTTGCCTACCAAGTATGTGGCTTTTCTTTTTTTTAATGGAATATGAATTGTTTTTGTTGATACAAAATATTTTTAAGGCATCTTTTCTATTTGTGTAGAACTAAGAATTGATTAGATTTGATTAATATGTTTTAAGAAGTTTATTTATGCAGAAGTTGTGGATTACTTCATATAGCAAATAATAAGATATACCAAAATGATGAGAAGGGTGTGTATAGTATTTTAGTGGATTGAATAGCTCCTTGTGATGCAAGGAGTATGCAATAAGTGTTGCATGTTATCTATGATCAGGATGGTGCGCTTTAAATTTGATTATTTTATTAGTGATTTGAAGAGAATGATTAATTTTTATTGTCTCAGTTATGTGGTCATTTTTTTGTATTTAAATTTGTTCACAATTATAGCTTTCTGATTTTTGCTTGGTAGGTGTTAAAAGCTGTCTGTTTTGAATGCGCTGTGTGATAATTTGAAGTTGCAGATCTGGGGATTCATTACGGTGCAGTTATCAGAAAAAAAATACAGGCCTTTCCGAAAAAACAAACTTTAGTGAATTGGTAAGCAGCAGTCTTTTGTATCCATTTTTTTGCTTTGCCTCAAGGACTATGAATATTAGGGATGAAGTAACAAAAGAACAAACTGGATATTGGAATCGGTACTTTTTTAATTGTGATAACTATTCATGCAGTATTAAAAATGTCATCACATCAGAAATATTCCAAAATTGCTTTCTTTCGGATTTTCAAAAAGCTTTTGAGTCTAAATTTTAGACTATGTATGGTGATCTCAGAAGTGGTGCAGCTAGTGGTTGCTCTCAAGGAATAAGCTACATGCGTAGTGACTCAATGCCTGCAGCAAGTGTACGTTTGGCACTAGAAGAAAAACGACGAGAACATGAGAAAAGACGTTATTTGGAAACGTACGTGAGTAAAGTATCTGTTTCAATTGATATTTCGAAAATCTTGATTTTAAACACATTTTTTAATTGTTTTTCCTTTTCTAAAGACTTAAACAGGTTATTCTCCGTTAGATATTATTTCAGTAATCCATAGTAATTAATAATTACTCTTCTAAAAAATTCTCAAATTATTTTTAGGAATCAAAGCGAATCAGAGCGCGTGCAAAAACAGAAAGATGCTTTTTTCACTCTAATGCAAAAATTGGAAAAAGTAAAAAGTTATTTAATACCTGTAATAGCAGTTTTTATTCACAGTTTTTATGTTCACCGCAAGAAATCATTTTTGATAAAAATTTGATGATAATGATGAATCGTATTATGCTTTGGTGATAATTATATAGTGTGCTTTCTATAGTTTTTAAACCTTCAGAAATAAAGTGGTATCTTTTTGAAATAGCACCGTAATGTTAAGAGATAATGTGGGAATTTCAATAAGTTAGAAGACTTTCATACTACGTATCATTTTTCAGAATTCTGATCTGCGATCGCGTGCAACGAGTGAAGTAGGTAGCAGTCATGCTTATCAATCGCAAGAAATATCATTCCTAAAGGAAACTGTGCAAGATTTGCAAGTAAGTGTAAAGAAATACTGTCTTTATTTCTCTATACTTGATTTTGTAATTTACTGTTGCTAATTTATTGGTAATACAGAAACGACTGCAAGAGATGTGCTTACAGCAGGAGCATCTAAGTCGTCAGGTTGATGAGCAACGGCAAATGACTCATGCAACATCTCAACCCGCTATTCACACTGGTAATTCTTGGTAATTTTAATCGCTTTCATCAACTTTTTTTGGACTTGTAACAAGAATGTTTTTGAATGTTGGAGAGATAGAGATTGCTTTCTTTTTAAAAGTTCAGTTTATTAAAAAATATCATGCAATCCTTGTTACAATGCATACTCGGCGAAACTCTATTTTGATTCGTGTTTTTTGACCCACTAATCCCAGTTATCAGTTGTTTATACTTTTCTAGAATTTGGGTTACTAAATGAACCAAATAATGGGTTCAATAATTCATATGCCACCCTACCACATAACATAACAAAATTGACGCATCAGTCACAATATCATACCTATGCAACGCCTTATGCTGCGCCTGTAGAACAAACATTCGCACCATCTGTTCATCTCTCTGAGCAAAACCAGATGTATCCAGTGCCAAGTTTACAGGTTTTTTTTCTAAACAGAACTGAAAAATAAGTCTTATTTTTGGATCACTTCATCTGTAGTATTTTATTAACTTTTGGTGAAATAAAAAAGATCTTAATCTTTTCGGTTATATGAAGCATCCCAATTTTTATTTATGATGCAATGAAATAATTTATTTATATATTGGTTTTCTGTGAGGATTTTTTAATGTGATTATCCAAAGCTTTTTTTTATCCATTAGAACAATTTTTCAACTGAATGCTCACTTTTTAATTTTTAAATATTTCAAGCATTTCGCTAAATCATCAAAGCCAGTTATTTTTTCTAGATGTCAATGAATGGGTATTCCAGCCAGTTAGACTCTCAGTCAGTAGCATGTGCTTACTCATCTCGTATCATTCCTAATCCTCAACTGCCAGTTACACGATATCAACTGGGTTCAGATGGAGGCTATGTATCACGTTCACATGATTCTAGTTCGCAGTCTGTTGGAAACTCCCCTTATATGCTTGCTAATGCTGCTGCTGCTGCTAATTCTATTGCTATCGCGAGCAACACATTTCGACTTCATCAGAATGATGTTATTTTATTCTTTTCTTTTTTTTCTATTCAATGTCTCATCCAAATTTATATAGATTTTAGGCCAGTTTTTATTTCCGTCAAGGAATCACTTATAACTTTCATTTTTTAGGCATCCTCAAGTCGCTTAGATCCATCTCTTGAGATAAACAGAAATTTGACGAACTGGGGACTCACTTATAGAGCTGGTCAAGTTATTCGACCGCAAAGACGTACTTGGGATAATGGAGCATTTACGCAGAATAGTGTTGACTATTCCAGTCAACCTATATTTCCAACTGCTGTTCATCTGTACCAACAAGTAACTATTCTTTGTTACTTCTTGCTTATTCAAGTTTCTACTGTTTGGGAATAGAAAATGCTATGAAGCATTTTTCGTGCTGTAGAACTAGAATTTAGAAATCATTTTCTTTCTTTTTATAGCAGCAGGAAACAGAAGCACCTGAAAGTGTGGATGGAACAATGTCAGAGTTTCTACCATCACAGAAAGGTTTTGAAGTGCAGCATCCGCCGCAACAAGTTGATTTTGAGCCCTACAATAATCAGTGTAATATTCATTTTTTTAATTTGTAAAATTTATATCTAAATTCGCGAATTGTTTTTTTGGCAATCCATGAAGTTGTGCTTGTGTAATGGTTATCTTTATCATTTTTCCATAATTTTACTGTGATTCAGATTCGTTGTTATTGAAACCCCTTTTTTCAGCAGAAAATAGAGAAAAGCCACCTATACCTAAACATCAGCAAAGCCCACCGAAAGATCCCATTTCTTCTACTGGTATCGATATGCCGACAGCCGTGAGTCGGAAACCTTCAACTACTCGGAGTTCACAATTTGTTGTTGACGATGTAACTGAAAAATCAGTTATAAATGTGGTTAGCTTACTCTAGTCCATAACTGGAAATGTTATTTAAATAAACCACAAATTTTTTTATCTTCAGTTATTTAATCACTAAAAAAGGTAGTGAATATCAAGTCTACTTTCTCATTCATTATTTAAATTAGTCATTAGTTTAGTAGCGCATTTTTTTATCTTCACTGCATACAGTACTGATTACTGTTCACAGAAGTAAGGCTTGCGACCGAGTCATAAGAAACATAGCCATATAAATTAATGGATAGATAGGTTGATTGATAATGCAAAACATATTGTTAATTGCTGAAAATGAGAAAGGACATTTAAAAAAATGTTCATGCAGTCATCATCGGTATTCAAAATTTTGTAGCTGCCGGAAAGTAATGAATATATATCAATGTTATGTTTTGGCTGTATAATTATATATGTCAAACTCTTGATTTTCTCTTCTTATACTCATGTACTTGACATTTTTGTTTTCTGGAGCTTTTTTGTAATAAAATTTAGTACAGCCAAAACATAACATTGATATATATTCTTTGTAGACTCCAGAAATGGAAGCGAAACGTGAAGCACTGTTAGCGAAAACTTTACGACGCCGTGAGCAGATAGAGCAGAAAGTCGGTGAAATGGAAGCAAGGAATGCTGAACGAAGACAAGCAGAGCTTGAAAAACAAGAAGCTGCTGAACAACGAAAACGTGAACGTGAATTGCAGAGGTTATTTTTAAGAATTTTTGAAATTGAAGCTAGGGGTATTGACAAAGAACTCAGAAATAAATTTCAGACAGAGAATTTTGGATGATTATAAACGGAAAAAAGTGGAAAAGGAAATGGAAAATAATGAAATTTGTAATGGTCGGGGACATAGTCAGCCGCCTATTGTACCGCGATCAAAAAACACGGTAAATTTTTTTCTTCAATCCTTTTTAATAATATGATTTAAATATTCTCGTTTACTCGACCTAAATTTATAGAAAGTAGGAAATAGTAGAGGATAAGAACTTCAGTTCACTTATTCTTATTCAAAGAGACTTCTTTTTTGACTATTCAATCAAAAATTGTTCAATTTCTTCTTTGTATTATTATAAAATCTTGAAGATGCTACGCAATTATTATTTTTTAAGGAAGGAATAAATAATCGTATGAAACGTATTAGTCGACCGCAGAGTAGTTTCGATGAGAGCAATGCTTCATCATCGGCTCGAGTAACCGTTCCAAGTACGGCCGAACCAAGTAACACTTATATGTTTAGTGTACTTTCATTTTAAGAATCAAGTTTGATTCGTTCTCATTATGGTGGTTACAAATTCAGCAAAATGTCAATTTCAGCACTGAAGCTTTTTTCGAAATATGTTCATAAATCGAATCGATCGATGATTATAAATGCTTTACAGTATTTGGTATTTCCTGGAAACGTCTGGGATAAGCAGCGGAATGAAGTGGGTTTCATTGCTTTCGTTTAAAGTTTTAGTTTTCTGTCACATTTTATATTTTTGAAAAAGCGGGTTTTACTCTTATTACTGAAAAATTGAATACTATTTACAGGTCCTGGGTGAATTAGCTAAAAGCGATAGTAAGCATTTCTTGTTGTTGTTTCGAGATCAAAAATGCCGTTATTTGGGTGCATACAGTTGGGATCAGCAGTCCGACACCGCGCATCGTATTCATGGGAAGGGTCCAAATATCTGCCATGAGTCAATGATGCACCTTATGTTCAAGTAGGATTTACTAGTTTTTTCTAGATTCAGTTAAGTAATTGAAAGAGGATTTCCATTTAAATACTTTTGAAATGAATATAATTAGTGTGTTCGTCACTCAATAATAATTATGTAGTCTTTTCTTGAAACTAGTATTGTTTAAAAAATTATTTTTGCAAGGTATGATTCGGGTGCAAAGAAATTTTCTCATATACCGACAAAGCACCTTTCGGCTACTATTGATGGTTTCACACTGCAAGATCAATACATGCAAGGTCCAAAAATCCCACATAGTGCTAGCATTCACAGGTAGTCACATAAAGTCTCATGTCACATGAGTGTTGGCAAGTATTAATGCGTAGTTAAGAATTATTAGTACTCTTATTCTCATTTTTTGATTTTATTTTAATCATTTTTAAGTTTATTTGATATTTCTGTTTGCTTTAAGTACTAAGTTTTAATTTTTCTTCCTATAGATTTCCTGTCCTTTTGGTGTTTTTCTGGCACTGCAAATTGAAGTTCACAAAATACGTGTACATTGAATGTTTTAAAAGCTCTGGTTGTGATTTTGTTATGACTGTAAAAATTATTGTATATGTATTAAACCATTGTATTTTTTTGTATAATTAGTATTTCATCATCAGGGCAGGAAAAAAGTTTTGACTGTTTCTTTCTGTACTTTTTATAAGCATTAGTACTGTTTAACAAGAATGCTTGCATAGAAAATAATTTCTCATTTTGCACTATGTTTCAAGCTAAAGTATCATTAGTATTACTGCTTAAAAGTAACAAAAAGCTTTTTATCTTTTGTTAATTACTTTATTATTATTGTTTACGGTTGCTAGCATATTCATTTATTTCTAATTCAAAAACTGATTGTATCATTTGCAATGAAAGTCTTGGCTAATCAGTAGATTTTGCAAAATGTTCAACTTATACGAGCATTCTTGAGTATGATATCTAATTGCTCTTTCTTAGCCACATTTTTTTTTCGGTAATAAAAAAAATACATAGTGCCGTTTTAGGACTGTAAATTGTTTGATTTTTATTTTTTAAATGGTATTCGTACGTCCATGCCGTGCACGTAAGTATGATGGAATATACTAAAGTCGGTTCCCCAAGCAATATTTAGTTCAGTTACCGAAGCCCTTTTCTTTGTTTTCGTTCAGTTTTCATCTTAACTTTTTATCGCTCATCTAAGTTGATATTGTCTTATATAACCGCTGCTCTCTTGTCAGCATTATATATTCCTTATCAGTTTTTCTATAGGAATGCTTAATTCTTACTGCTCTATGTTTAAATTTTGCTGATTATTTTGTACTGACTTATGTATATATGTGTGATCTGAGCTGCTGAGTCATCCATTCCCAGTCCCGTTTAGTTGAATTTTTTTATGTATTTTAATACTACCTGTTGTTCCAAGTTAGCCAGAAATATTTCTGTGATTTAAATTGTTGATGAGTGATTTATATTTCAAATGTCAAATAAATAGTACTACGATGTCTACATACATCGGACTTTAGGTGGAATCGCAATGATGTTGCAAACTTAAGAAATGTGTCTGCTTATATTTTCCACTACAAGAGCAGGTCGGTTGTTAACATGCGCAATGTTGTAGCTGAGGTCAAACTCTTAGATTGTTATGCTCATCATTCAGAGTTTTAATTTTGAGGGAATCTTTCATGATGCAGTTAACAAATTAGGTCCATTACTATTTTAGGAACTGTTTGATATGATATTTACATTACAGAAAATATGGAGCAACAATATAATATGACTAGGTTGCTGTTAAATGCGGTTGGAGCTAAGAACGCTCGCATAAAGGAAGCACAAAATACGGATACTGACTCAAGTGTTAGAAGCTATAGTTCACGGAGAAAAGCAGCCTTGCTGTAGTAAATAGTATTTGTAGCATTGGTGAGGTAATAAGTGTGGTCATTTTGGAATTGGGAACAATTCGTAAGTCGCATCAGTTGTAAATGTTGGCTGGTTTTCTATTTCATCCGAGTTATGGACCGAAATCTTTTCGTCAAATTAGTTGTCGTATTTTCTCGCTGCCTTTCACTTTAGATGGGACTGTACCTGAAGTGGGAGTTTTTGAGCGACTTCAAGATGAAACTGAAATAATTTCCTCAGTAAATCTCATATTTGACAGACGAGATTTCTTTCTTTGCAAATATATTAATGTTATTATAATATAGTTTTGTGCATTATCTGAAATCATTACATTTTATTTGTTATTTATGAACTTACTGTACCTGACTTGAGCACAGACAGTTTTGTCATTCAGTTTTAACAAGTATTGTGTTGCTCACCCGGTACCGGTGTTTAAAATTAACAATTTCTTAGTTCTACCGACCGTTGGGATGGCTTGAAAGTAAGGAACAAGCAGTGTAAAATCATAGACATATTTTGGGATTAAAGAATTATTTTGACATAAGAACAAAAAATTGCACTGAATTGTATTCTTAACAGTATTTGATCTTGATCTCTTTAATTTTCATATCAATAATATTATTGTTTGTTTAAATATTAATATTTCTAATATCATTGATAAAAGTTGAACACTATTCTCACTGATATTGTATAACTGAAAGAGTACTCTAATCAGCCTAAAGTAGATGAATACTTGGAAATTAAAAAAATGGTAATGCTTGGCAAGGTTATAAAAACTGCTTCAAGGTTCAAATATATTATTATTTTTGCGTAATTCTAAACTGTTCTTTTCAGTCATAAGATTTGACTTGTCCAAGAACATCAATTTAAAAAATAAGTCAAGGAGTGAACTCAGTTTGAGTAGTTGTTATCTTCTGATAGCATTTCAAGGAAACAACTTGTTAGTATGATTTCGAATCTAGTTATTTTTCATTTATTGGTTTGTTTGTTTTCTATACTTCAGAATATCAAAGTTATATTCACGAGCTGCAGTTTCTGATTAAATTAAATTTGTATTAGTATTGATTAGCAATGGTCTATGTTAATATTGAGTATGAATTCGAAGTATACTAAATGTAAAATTGGATCGAAATTTGGATTCAATTTCAATCAATGTCAATTTAATATGTATCATTTAATGTAGAAGAACATGTCGCGGAAGGGAGCATGTTCCATTACTCTTTCACGCCTAATTCATATCTATCAGCACGCATATTATACGAATATTCACCTGAATAAGGTTTTGAATGCAACAGCATTTCAATTTCAGCCCTTAATAGTATTGGAGATAAATTTTGATCAAACAGCGACGATTCAATTGTTTATATACAATCATTACCGGTTAATGCATAAATCGTGTCAAAACAATTTTATTAATTAGTTATTTTGGTGAGAAATCAATAAAATACCTGGAGCTTTTCGATCTAGTAGTACCTCTCGTGCTTTTTCGCTAAAACCTCGATGAGGTGCTGCTTGACTGTCTTTTTTCGAACTTTTATCTGTGACATTCTGAAAATATTGAACTAGCTAGCAATCTGCTCGTCTCGATCAGATTAAAGAGAAGAAATGAGTCATTTCAGCACGGTTAAAGTTATAAAAGTTATATCTCAATAGTTTTGATGTGGAAAAGAGTAAGAAATTTAAAATTTGAAAGTTGAAAGTTCAACAAAAATTTGCAACAAATTAAAAGGGAAAAATCAAGTTTGAGATAACTCAATTTGGTCACCGACAACTCTCCTTTTATAACTTTAACTCTAAAAATTGACCAATTTTAGTACATGACAGGCTGTGAATAATTATTATTGGCTGAAGCCACGTTTAGATTGTAAAAAAGTCAAACGAAGTTACTTCTTTTATCTCTGATTTGCAACATAGCATGTCTCGGAGTTGAGGAAATGTGTGAGAAGATTTTGCTTACCGGTAATTTGTCACATGTGACTGATGGCGATTCCAGCAATATTCCCCTAACCTTTTGACTGAATCCACGGTGTGAACTTGCATCCTTATGTTGTTCACAAGTTTCGCTTATGTTTGCTTCTGTCATTTCCTGATGTAGTAAAAAAATTTACATACGGAATTCATATATTAAAAAATTTATATAATTCGTATGGAAATAATATATCTTTCTTGCATGCAAAAGGGAAAGTATGTAACTGGTTGCGTCAAGATAATTCTGTAAAATTACATGGATATAAAAATTCAGACGAATCTGTCAGCAATCCTTAAATGCGTGCCCGACAAACAAATTAAAAGTAAATTCAAGGCCTCGGTTATCTCTTCACTTATTTGTGTTTGTCATCATTTTTTGCTATAATATTATACGTATTCATTTTTTTTTGTGGGGAGAAGATTCTGGTAAAGTCAGTTTAATCAAACAATAGTCTAAGCTTAGTTCTATCCAATGAGTCATTATTACCTCCTGCTTGGTAATAACTGAAGAGCATGGACTGAATAATAATCCAGAAGATTTGTTTTACGTCCATACAGAATCAGACTACAGCATTAATGAATTCAGGCTTATAAAAAACAAATCAAACAACTTAAAAAATGCTAAATAATTGAGCAATGCGTGTAGCAAAGAGCTCATTTTTGATATTAAATCATTTATCTGATACGTAACTGAGAGAAGGCAGGCTAATAGATTATTTGCTCGAAAAAGTGAATGGATTTGCAATAAAATAAAGTGTTCTCATCATCTGAGCAAAACTAAGACAATGACTACGAGTATGGCAAAACAAAATCGTTAAAAATTAGCAAATAACACAGTATAAATTAGGAGTACAAGCGCGCACACGCGCACAGGTTATGATTACGTTGGGATAATTTTCTCGAATAGAGGATGGAAGGAAGGAACGAAATGAGTGGAATGGAGTGGTAGAGGGAAAGTTGAAATATTCAGAAATATTAAGACTGAATTGAAGTTTTTGGAGCGTGTAGAATAGACTATTCTAAGATCCGTTATTCATCGTAAAACTGCACAAGTCTCACGCTTACTTCTCATCGCTTGATGACAATGCTGTAGTGATTTTGATGATAACAATGAGGTAAATCATTACTGTCATTGCTATTAATGCTTCTATTAATTATAACTTTTAGATTTTGCTTGCCTTTCACTTTCACTGAATTTTTTTCACTGTAAATGGATATGGCATTATTAGTGAACTGAACTACCAACAACTTTTTAGTCATAATTTTGAGCATTTTTATTACGGACAGGGCAGCTTTTTAGCAGAAATAATTGCATACTTGACTGCTTTATTAATGCTTTTCTAACAGATTTAGCATGTGTGATTAGGAAAAAGTAACAACAAACGTAAAGAAAATTCTGTTTGAGTTTCATTGTTAGAAGAAGGAAGGAAAGGAGCGCAGCACTGCAAATATAATGCCAAAGATGGAAAAACAAAGCAAAGTGGCACTGCAATAAAACGAATAATATTTTGTGGAGTACTTGTGAAAAAACTAAAATTTTCCTTGCCTTTCCTTGTATTAATACTATTTTAATGGATGGATATCTGCGGACTTCGACCTCTGCAAAATAAAACTAATTCAGATGACATTCCATATATTCATCCATTCATCCGTACATTCATTTATTCATATTTTTGCTCAAAGGGAAATGGTAATGGAATGAAAAATGAGCTTTCATTAGGAGTATAACCAAAATTTAATCCTTACGAGATATATTCAAAAGCAACAAATTTTGGACAGTCATTAAAAAAGCATGCAAAAGTGAACATACCTAGATTAACTGCCCATTAAATATGACATCAAAATAACTTACACACTTTTAATTGTGTATTTAATTTATTTGCATTAAGTGTATGTAAATAAACTTTGTTTTAATGCAATAAAATTTTGTTTTAGTGCGACAAAAAAAAATTAAAATTTTTTTTAATTTTTTTTAAAACGTTGATAGGACATGTAGAAAACTTTCAGAACGTAGAAAAACTTTAATTGAGTCGTGGAAGCTCATTTATCAGCTTATCTCACTACTTGCTGATAATAATACTTAAGAATTATACTTTTCGAATATTAGCCGAATGACATCACACAGCTTAACTCATAACGAGAGAGTTATATATAAAGTAAGAAAAAATTCCAAGCAATTATGGAATGAAAGAGTAATCTTCAGAAGCTGCGATTGGGATGTTGTTTCGGACACAAAATGTTGCATGAATGCATTGTAATGAGTTTTATACGATATTTTATCAGAGTGCAAAAATAAGAATATTTATGCATGACGACAATTTGCTTGCTGTAAGTTGAAAGTTTTTTAATGCTAAGTAAATGTAAAAGTGAGAAAAAGCAAACAAAAATGTGTATAAGCAGTCATTCAGATGCAAATTTCGCGTTTCTTGCCCCTTCTCTGCAGTAACTAATGGAAGGAAACGAGTTGAACTCAGTAAAGCCCGCTTCAATCCCATGAGTCCGAACTCAATTATTCGAGATTCAGACATGCAATCGATGTGCTGAAAACTTCATGAAAAATGCTCACTACATAATTTCTTCAGCTACTGTGAGCATCATTTTATTACATTTGATTAGTCAACACTGCTGATTACGTGTGTAAGACCAAAACGAATGCTCGCCAAAAGCGATAAAAAATTTGAGTAATTCAGTTTTGTACTTTAGATAATTGGCAAATAACGAAATGAAAGTAAGTAATGCAAACAGTAAGGGCTCTCCAGCTTGTTAGCAGCAAGAAACTGCAAAGTTATTTTCACTAATCGGAAAGTTCCTCAATGATAGTAGCATTTGAAAGTATTGAAGAAAGAAATAAATATCCTCAAAGACAGCATAAACAATAAAAAAGTGCAAGCGAAGAGAGCAAATTGTTGGAAGATACAATGGGAAGAGACATGGAATGAATGAATGCATAGTTGGATGGATGGATGGATTGATGGATGGATGGATGGATGGATGGATGGATGGATTGATGGATGGATGGATGGATGGATGGATAGATGGATGGATTAAAGCTCGCACTAATGCCATCTGAATTTGATCAAATTAGAAAATTATCGGAGTTCGTTAGTTATAGAGATTAATTAGCTATATTACGTTTATTTAGCCTTAAACATAGCACTCATCAACGCCACCTTTTCTAGCTAATTAATCTAAAATTGACTCATCAAACTTCTGGCATCTGCTGAGTCAGTTAATGCAAGAAAGGCGAAAAAAGCAACAGAAAAAGGACGTTTTGAATTTGATTCAAGCAATGAAATTAATATTCAACGAGCCTCGCCAATTCAAATTAAGCTTATGCAAGCCTGAAACAATCAGTGATTACGAATCTTCTCTTACAGTTAAATCTTAGTGACTTTTAAAAGTAAATTGCAATTTAAAGAAGTTTGTTTAATTTTAAAAAGAAGTAGAAGAAATGTTTTATTTACAATTGTTTTCATTAGTTTCTGTTGTTGTTGAAACACGCACCAAAATTGAATTATTTACTTATATTAGGACAAAACACTTCTTTCCGAGGCTCATCTAGATTTGTTATTCTGAAATATTTTTAGGCAGGCAACTTATCTCAGAATTGCTCGTGAAATTAGTTTTGAGTCTGAGACGGTGGTGAAAATATTGTTGGTCAAGTACTAAAAAATTAGTCAGTGCTTCTTCAGTGAATGAATACCAGTAATGTACTGCATGTAATTTACATATTAATCAAAAATCAAACATGCGTTTTTTTTGTTTTTTTTTTGCTATTTTAGCATAGAATTACAAAGCCAATTATAACCAAGTCGTAGGAACAAAATTTCAAGCAAATTAATAAAGAAACTTGAATGATTTTCCTTCATTGCAGAAAATTTTCATTCACAAGTAAGCACGCAAATTTTGATACCAATACTTTTGATGGGTTTTTCAGCTTTCACTCTAAAGAAGAGTGAACAATAATATATTTAATGTACATAATGTATTAGTGGAAATAATCAAAACAGAAATTAGAAATCGGAAATGTTCACGCAGTTTTTAAGTAATTTGATGTAAATGGAAAACAAACCTTATCTACTTCACTATTCATTCTGTACTTTTTTCTGACAGACTGAAGCCAACCATTTTTTGCCAATCTTCTGGCGAATTTTCCTCATAGTTTAAAATGCAGCTCGTCTTAATAAATTTGTTATTCTTTTCACTGATTAAAAAAAGGTATGAGAAGTTCAATTACTGCTTACGTGTTGTTTCATTAGTTCATAATGTATAGACAGAGGAAACGAAGACTTCTTTGTGAAATAGTCCTCAATCGATCTCATAGAAATCAAGTATTGAATCATTGAACAATAATGAACTATATCAACTGTACAAGTTTGAAACGATATCCAAAATGAAAAATATAATTACGATATGTCTTTGAGCTGCTTCTTTATTAGTTCGCTACACAAACACGGACAGTTTATAGCAACTCATTATAATTTGCGTTTTTTTCTCACAAAATTGTTATTTCTACAATCTGATGCAATTAAATGTTTAGTACTTGTTAGGGAATTGGCAGGTTATCCATTATTCGAACTGATAAAACAGAAATGATTTTAGTGCTTTCAGAAACGTACAAAAAGAATTTTGTTAGTAAAGACACAACAATGCATGGCGTAAAATGTCTGAATTTGTCACTTATCCAAAGGTAATTTTGCATAAGCGTAGCTAAGACGCGTATAAAATGCTTGAAAGTAGAAGTGGAATTGGCAGACGATTGAAGATGAAGTTTGTCTGACAGCTGGTGAAATTTGCTGAAGATGGACTGAATGAGCAGCTAGATTATTTCTCTCAAAACCACTAGTATCACTTCCATGCTGAATTTTATTTAATCCTTAAAATCTTTCTCTAAGGTTTGATTGATCCAAATTCAAGTACACGGCTACGCAGTCATAAATTTATTCTAACACATTACCTTTTCAGATGTCATTGCTTTCGTATAATTTATCACATTTTTGCCTCAAAAATCACATATGTTTTCACTCATTTTTTAATGTTTTATTACGATTTAATGCTGGAAATTGTTACAGTATGAATCGAATGCACAATTAAGATCAAAATAAAGATAACATGAAATGTGATCATAGATCACGTAGTTTTAAAGAACTGGAAATTGCATTAAAAGAATAAATTAATGTCAATATAATTTAAAAGAGATTGAAAAGATTAGAAAGTTTGTTGAAGTGAGTTGAATTTGAAGACAGGTTGTGGCGTAAAATTAGTCATGCATGAAGATGGCTGAATTATGGACAACTGCTGTGGCTGTAAATAAATAAAATCTTTTTTATGAAAAAATTTGAGACGATAAAAGCTAAAAATGAGTATGATTGCATGATTCAGAATGACTTTGAAACTAATTACTTTCATCTTGAAAATGAGCTGATTCATTTCCTGGTTTTACTACTTGCTGCTTCAGTCCAATATTTCTTCAAAAACTTCGTGGAAATCATTCAGAGGTGACAAAAACACGCAGATTATTTGAAAACTGAACTTTTTTAATATCTTTTTGCATGAAAATAAGCAATTGCAATTTTATAGAATTCGTTAAAACTTTGTCATCAAGAGACGAAGTTTGCTTACACGTTAACTGTATTCAAAAATTTATTGAGATGTAGTAATTTGAATCTTCCGAATTTCAGTCAGTTCATCTAATTCTATGAAGGGAGATGAGGCAGAAGCATCAGACTTTTACGCTAATTAATTCACTCTCAAAATTGATCAAATGTAAACTGATTTGCTTACTTAACGTCGTGATACTGTTAAAAATAGCTGTCAGCAATTAAACGGATAACGTACTACTGCTCACTATGTGTTGGGTCATTTTCGAAAAACACACTTATTTTTTTCACATACCAATGAAATCTTTCAGTGGCGTTCAGGAAAGGAAAATGAAGCAGAAGTGTGAAAAGTGAAGGGTATTATCGTCATAAAACATCAACAGAAACTGGCAAGTGGAACTTTATCTCACTAATTTATCAGACTATTGAGAGTTTTCAGATAGTCAGTATAACTAATCTTTTATTGCTTCAACGATTAAAGTCATTGATTCTTTTGTTAACAAAAAATCTGGGGGCCTTCTTCTTTACATAACAGCAACTGTTTAATAGTCAATTCAGGTTTGAGCATTGAGCCAAAATATACGATTAACTGATATGTATTGGAAGATTGGAAGATTTCGTTGATCAGTTTATGCCAATGAATTATTCACAATTTGCATCAATCACAAATGAAATCGATAGAAGAATTGTTGCTCTAATGAATTATGCAGTTTAAATTGAAATTATTAGAATAAATTTGCAAAAACTGCCCAGATTAGCACTTGTAAATTAATAAATTAGATTAGTAAATTTGTCATTGACTACTACTATACAAAATGGTATCATTTAGAATGATAATTTGTAATTAAAGTTAAATTTAGCTAAGTGATTTTACTGGCAGACTGTGAACGATAAGCTAAAATATAAATAGCACGTAATAAGTGTTATGGTGATGAACAAAAAGGTACACAGAAGTGAAACATTTCCGATTTAAGTCTGTGCTACAAACTTTTCCCTCCTACAAACCTTCGTCCTGTTCAGTTGGAAAGAGCTGCTCAATGACTTCGAAAAGCAAAAGCAAAAAATAGAGACAAAATAAGTTTTCATTTCCTTAAGGCAAACAAACATTCTGCCAACCACCATTTCATGATCATTTCTAAAGTAATCTCAACTTTAACACTTCGAAAAAAATTGACAAATGGTCAAGCCTGGAAGCTTGTTAAGAATTCAAAAGCCAATCGAATTTGAAAAATATTATAATGGCATCAAGCAAACTCAAAAATGCATTTAATTCTTGACATTCAACCAGAAAATTATATAGTATGAAAGAAACAGTCTGCTGAAACACTGAGTAAGATGTAGTAGAGAAAATTTGTGTACTCACAATTAAGTAAAATAATTTCTG
>UYYF01004310.1:0-58584 GCA_900618365.1 Thelazia callipaeda | reverse complement strand
ATTTGTATCAGCGTACCCTGTTTCTAAAAGGGGATACAAACTGTGTTAATGAGTTGCTTCATAGGAGCTAAATATACTCACAAAATGAAAACAAGTAACTATATTTCAATAAAATAACATAGTCCGTGTTTAAAAAGGAAATACAATGTTGTTTAGAAAGACATTTTTGAAAAGAAAGAAATTTGTAACAAGCGAGATTAAGCTTAGTGCACAACGATAAGGCAGTGCTCATGTCATTACATCGAACGGAAGAAAAGTTAAAAATTGAAAATGACAACTTTTCATGTCAAAAAGGGCTTTCCGTCAAAAATACACTAACCCAAATTTGAAATATTGGAAGTAATTTATGAAACGATACAGTCTTGCCATTTCAAGTAATCGTATCAAAATTTTGCTCCACAAAGTTTGCAAATTAATTTCAATGACTGCATCACACTTTGTATTCAAACCAACAAGTGCATCGTCCTAAAGTAACATAAAAAATAGTACTGAAAATCGAAATTGTAATCAAAATGGAAAAATTCGTATTTCATTCTTATTCGTATAGAGTTGATTATCAGTTTTTCTAAAAACGCAAAATTTCGAAAATCCTTTCTTTTTCATTATTTTTTTACATGCTTTCAGTGTAAAATGGTAATGCAAAGATTACACAATTCAAAACATTATTACGATAAGAAATCATTTGAAATTTGCAATCAAATGCATAATTAAATGCAAAATTAAATGCATGATTCTTAAATTTATTAGTAGGTCAATGATCCGACAGAAAGAGCTCATAGTTTTTCATAAAATTCAGATCGTCATTTTACAACTTTTCATTACTGCAAGTGGTTGGCCAGCGCGCTTACTGTCAATCATGAATTCGTTTGAACACAGTAATATGCCAGGTTGTAGATTCAATAATTTTAAGCGTGCTTCACAAAACATTTACTGAAAAAATTCTGCTTATTTTTTAGAGTTTATTTTTTGAATATGAAAAACATTTTGAATCGTTGCAACATTGAAATTTATCAGTTATTCTGTTGGAATAATTTTCGTCGAGCAATGTTCATTCACTAGCGTAAGTATAATATTGCATTATTTATTTAAAGAGCCACAAATTAATCAATTTTTTTTTTGAAAAATTCAATAATTTTTTTAACTTTCTTTCGAAAGGTCAAGAGGCGCTTTTTTCTTATCTAGAACTTACTTTAAATCATTGGTTTTCACTGGAAATAGAAAAATATTTTCATTATATTGCCCATAATGTCAATCATTTTAAGCATCGAATAAAGAAGCTTCAAAGATAGCTCACATCAAGACGTAGCATAAAGCGTTCAAATCATTTTTGTTATTTTGCAAGTTTCTAGCCAATTGAATTGTTAGAAACCTACGATACAAAGATTTGCAGTTGATTAGATCTTTCAATGTTTTTAAACTAAATTTTAAATAAATGAACAATCAAAATGCAGAAAATCCTAACGCACAACCGGATTTATTGAATGCAGGTGACGTTGTTGCCGATCGCTTTATTGTCGAAGAAAAAATTGGACAAGGAAGTTTCGGGCAAATTTATAGGTGATTTCTGCATCTTTCAAATTGACGGAACTGTTGTTATGCATATTATGTACTACTACAAAGAGCTTTAAAAATAATTTGTCGATGCGAGTTTTGTTTTGGCCAAAATAACCAATCAAAATAAGTGATTTACAAGACTGGAAAAGACGAAGTATTCCAAAACAATCACAAATACTTCTACTTGAGGTCATTACAACCAATATTCAGTATCAAATTGTTTTGTTGGCTCTGTGGGCGCTGCGAAATTCAGCTTTAATTGAGATTTCTTAAAGCAACATTTTTATGCATTCATTCTTAAATATACTCTTATGGAACATAAAATCACTTGCTTGCTTGCTTACTTATTTGCTTACTTGCTTACTTGCTTGCTTACTTACTTGCTTACTTACAGAGGAAACGATAAGTTCAGTAAACGCACAGTCGCTGTGAAAGTCGAACCGGAACAAAAGGGAGTCTTAAGTGGCTCACCCAATGACCCACGCCGTTTAGTCATCGAACAACAAGTTCTTTTAGCTTTGCGTGAAAAGGTTTATCTTAATCACTTATGAATTATAAAAGTTTTCTACTAACTCAAATTAATTTCTTCTTGACACAACATTTTCATGGATGCTTTTGTAATGAATATAAATGGTATATTGTAATTTTTTTGGGTAAACGAATTCAGCTCTAATTGAAATTTGCTAAAGCAAGAAGCTGGCTAACTTCATGTACAGCGTTTTTTAATCTGAAAGTAATCTCACAAATTAAATGGCTGAAAATCCAAGTGAGAATGTTTGAAATAATAAAAAGAGTCGTTGCTTTTCTGCACTCTTTTTAAAAAAATTTTTAGAAAAACATCCCAGAAATATACGCCAGCGGTAAAACGTGCGGAAACTGCCCATATATTGTAATGCAAATATTAGGAAAGAATCTGACAACACTACGAAAAGAAAGAAAGGTACCGAAGTTTACTGCATCAACGGCTTTCCGAACTGGCGAACAAGTAATCTGCTTGTTTCACCAAGTATTTGGTACTACACAATGCACACAGATAAAATTACTGCTGATTACTTGGTTCAGCACTAACCATACAATCTAAAACCAATTTTTATAACTAGGATTTTTATAGTGGTTTGCCATGATTAGTTTCAAATGATTTAAAAATTACTTTGTGAAATTACTTAATTGCGAACGTTCATTTAAATAAATCCCTCGCTGTGATTGGTCTTGAAAAATTGCAAAGTATTCATTCGTTTACTGAATTATTCTCTCCTGAGGTAAAATTCCAGCTTTTAAAACGATTATTTGAAGCATCAAAAAAATCAGAGCCAAATTTTGTTTGTTGTCATTAAGATAGCTCATGCGCTGCAGTATCTGCATGAATCAAGGTACATACACCGTGACATTAAACCTTCAAATTGCTGTATTGGCGTTCCACCTTTCAGTGGTGTCATATATCTCGTTGACTTTGGTTACTTTTATTTAATGACTCAGTGCTCGTTATGCTCTTCACCAAAATACATATAAATTTTCTGCCATATCTTTTGAATATAAATTGTTTAAACATTGAGTTTTTTCCAGCACAGAAAAAGCAACTTTGAATTTTTTATTCGGCATTTAGTAATTCAGTGAACATTTCAAATATCAGCAACCTTTTTAATTGAAAATTTGACTAGAGTTTGTGTATAAAAGAAGTTTAGTACTTTCAGGATTGTGTAGGAAAGTATCTGATGCACAAGGCATGTGGCACGTTTCATTACCCAAGTCGATATTTAAGGGAACTTTACGATACGCTTCCTTAAATTCAATCAAGACCCGCAGATGTGGTCCATCTGATGATCTCATTGGGTGGACTTACTCTATAGTAAGTGAAACAAATATTGGATATTTTTGATCACTTTAGCAAACATCTCCTTATAGTCAGTCCTTCACATCTGTTCATATAACAATATAATTTTGTAACTAGGCATAATATTTGACATGTTAAATTTTATAAATTTAAGATTGAATTGGCACTATCAAAACTACCGTGGGCAAGAAGCACACCACGAGAAATGATACGCCAAAAGGCAAGCATCACAAGTGAAGAGCTTTGTGCTCAGATGCCTGCACCTTTTCTGCAAGCTTATAAATACGCGCTTAGTTTGAGACCGACTCAGATGCCTAAGCACGCTTTTTTTAATGAATGCCTGAAACAATGCATTCCATTGGGGGTCAAACCAAATGACCCATACGATTGGGACATTTGCACTTACAATGTGTGACGCTTTCAAATACTTAGATATCTTTCTTCTTTGTTGCATTCTGCGAACTTTATCGCACTATTTTAATTGTATATTCAAAAATATACGCCTGAGAAATGCACTGCATGACACAGTTTATGATGAAGGATCTCAATGTTTTTTTATTTATATGAGTGACAGTGTAAATATTGGCTTTTCATAGTTTTCATACTATAATTTTTATTTGTATTAATTCTTCTGCAAGTGTATTTGATAAATGAGTAGTCAGATGCGAAATTCGAAATTGTTTGAAGAGTGAAAACAACTTTAAATTTTGATACATTTTTTTCCAAAAAAACCAAAGTTGATAAATGTGATGAGGACTAGGAACTATTTTTTGAACAACACCACAGCGTTTGATAACTTTTGATAATCATTTTCGTGCTGACTGGTTCTATTTTGATTCTGAAAACGAGAAACTGTTTTTAGCAAAAACGTTGCTCATAAATTTGCTAGTTCTGAAAGAAAACTCAAAATTATATGAATTGCATATATAATTATTTTTGCGGAAAACAAAATTTGAAAGCGCAACAACTTGATATCACTGAATTCAGTTTAAATCTGCTCTTTATGGAATTAATTTCTGAACAAACTCTCCGCTGATTGTTGGACACGAAAGAGTATAATAGAATGTTGAAAACACTTTGCGTAATGGATACACTTCTATTTTGAAGCACTTTTTTTTAATTCTGGCAAAAGAATGATTTTAATTCAAAATGATAGTTGATGTGATTAAATTACTTTCAGAATCGCAGTAAAATTTTCTTGAGCTCTGATTGTTATCAGTAATCAAATCTTTATGTTTGCCGTTTTTAAATTTTCTGTCAAACTGATTAGCCCAAGTAGATAAAAGTTTTGAACAGAAATGCTTCCATGGTCAGTGACAGCGTACATTACTATGCATATTTACACATATATTCATCTTTTTGCCGTGAAGATTAAAGCACTTTTTGCTTGCAGGGAAGTTTTAGATCATATAATGAATAGTAACTTCCCAGCGTGTACAGGTACGTGAACTTTTAAAGCCTGCTTGTGTCTATGATTATAAGCTTATTTAATCGGCTGGTTGCGTGAACCCTTATATGTCATATGAGTACAATTTTTGGGAAGAGTTAACTTGCGTGAATAAGCATATACAAAGAATGTTTTGCGCAATTTATGCAAAATGACAATGCTTGGAGTGTTTCTGTGCTCAAAGCATCCAAGTCTTCATCATTAAAAAATCTACACATTGCATTGTGAATATGATTAATGAGCGATGTTTACAGCTAATAGATGGCTAGTCTGCGAATCTGTGGGGAGAGATATTGTAGGGCTGTGCATAGAATAACACTGTTTTTGCTAGATAACGCTTCTCAATCTGCCTATAAAGTTCATCGACAACTCCATAATTTTTTGATAATCTTTCTTAATTGCATGTAAGCCTTTCATTTGACTAATTTGTTTTCTGTTAGATTTATTAGTGCTGATCAATAATTGCATGTCAATTACGAAAAGTTGAGGTAGATTCAGACTTGAATAGAAATCTAAGATTCAGATTTTTCATTTAGATTAAAATATTTGGTAGCCAAGTAATGTTGGAGCGAAGATTAAATTGAAATAATGAAATGAGCGAGAACTCGTGGAGAAGATAGAAAGCAATGACTCACTATATCCTAAGTGTTCAAGCGCTAGAAGTGAAAATATTCCGCGCAGAACTGAATAGATTGATTTGGAAAGAGTAATTAGTTGCTAGCACATAAGTGACTACTCGTATGAAATTACGTAACTGATTGCAGTTCGATCACTTGCGAGTATAAAAATAAAGAAATTAGCTGTTACAATCTTTTTAAGTCCGCACTGCTAATCCGTTACGAATAGTATCTCAATTACCAGAATCGATGGCATTTAAGCAAAACGGCTTTATAATATCTGAAACAAAAAGTGCTCTAAAGTGTGTCAGTGGAGTACTGGGAGGATACTGTATTTGTACAAACAGAAGAATTACTGTGCTTCAATGTAACACTGACAAGAATATTTGATGAAAAATCAGCAACTACCATAAAATGCGAAAAAAAGGGATGCTCGAATTACATGTAGTGTTCATGTAATTAGCTTATCTTCATCAAGCAGTAATCCTTGGACAATTCAAAGTGGTCAAAGTATGATAATGATGCAAATGTATAGATAGACTTGCTTGTTAATCATATTATAATTTTCTCTTAATATTTTTTTTCCGCTACTTATTGTGAGCAATTTATGATTGAAATCAGGACTAAATAGTCGTTTATTTTTTAAATCCGTGAATATTCTCAAGATTATCAACTTCAGTGCTTCCACGATACTCGCAAGCAATATTGATGATGAGTATGGGGTAGTGATTAATAAGCAGTACTGGGAAGGAAGGCACAATTTCTAATGAAAGTACTATGCTACTGCTATTACAAAGTAATACTGATCTATGGAAATGCAGTCAAATCAAACAGCAATAACGGATCTCCTAAAGTTTTAATTCTCGACAAATGAATGAATACAAAACACAATTCACTTTATTTTCACATAAGACTGCAATGATTACTCATACGTATGTTTTTATTGCAGATACATCTATCTATTCCGGTAGACACTGACCTCACATTGGATTAATGGAATTTTGACATATTCGATTTAATTCATAATCTCGGAATTGTAGAAGGATAACAAACACTTTGAACTCATTTCAGTACACACAGATTAGGAAGGAGCACCAAAAATTAATAGCTCTCAAGTATCACAATGGCAAAGAATAATCAGGTTTATAACGAATTTATACTCATTCTTATGATGTTACATCAAGCAGTTAATTAACTAATAAAAACACTGCCCACAGTCAGTGCGGAATGTGCTTTACAGTGTAAAATCGGAGTCTATAAAGTTTCATGGGATTTACTAACCGTGATTATTTGAAGAACAAAATAAGTTCGGTACCATACTTTAGGTACAGAAAAAGAATTAACGAATATTTGACTGACATGAAAATGGCAAGACATAAAAATCTGAGCATGCAGTTAATGCAGATTTTGTACGCAGCAGATCTAACCGTATTAATTTTCTGGTATCCATCAAAAAAATAAAATAGATTGTAGGCACTAATATCTTTTCATCTTTCTAGACTGCTGAACTAATCTGATCTGTTAGTCTAACAATCAGAGCAAAATCTATATCCTAGCTTTTACTATGTGCTTGAAAACTTTTATTTTGCATAACTTATAATAATCTTATAGACGATTTTTTCCACCTACCACTATTGGTTTTTACAACCATTTACATTCTTTTCCTACCGCACTGTCATGAAAACTCTCTAATGAACAAGTTGATGCAAGATTTCATTCACGACGTGGTGAATAAAATATATGCGACAGATAATGTAACAGTTCAATGCAAAAGATATAAAAGCACTCCATTCTCTAGTAACTTATAGTTGAGGGAATAAACTTCATGATCTACTTCCTACTAAAAAAATCGTTCTTAAATCCTTTGCATGGAAGTAACTAACGACATTTCACGACATTCAAGAAGTCTTTCTCTCCAACTGAACCTGCAGCAATTCCACCAGAACTCAAAATCACCTAATGACTACACTTCTTCCGTGACGTCTGGTTCTTCAACCCTACCTCGCCCATGCATTGCTTGCACCTCCATGTTCAATAACCTGCCAACGAGACTCAAGCCAAAGCTAACAACATTCCCGACCTCTAAAACAAAATGGTGCCGAACCTCCCTATGGAAAGAATGAAACCCATGACATTATAAGAGATGAGAGCAAACTACAAAACAGCAAAAGTAATACCTACGCAAATACACCATGACTTCCCCTTAACAAATGTCTTGCAAGGCTAGTCCCCATCAAGGAATTGAAGAGGATTCATATTACCAATTCTGCTGCACAAATGTTTTGGTCGTTTTGCTTACATGTCACAAAAATAAAACGAGCAAATCTAATGTGTGACGGTGACCACAAACGAACAATTTATTATTAAAAAATAGTCGTAACAAATAGAACATGCTGCGGTACAAGCATGACTAAAAAGTGACTATCGTAACCCAAAACTTCACAAATGCTTGTTTGTAAAACAAGAACACCTACCACCAATCTCAAATATACGACTTATGGAGCGCAGCAATCGCCAAAACACCCTTCCAGTTTCAAATAAATAAATGTGGAACTTCTCAAAGCTTAGATATGTGTGCCCGAACCGCAGACATTATCGATAGAAATAGTTAAGTTTAAAACACCAAAATTGAAAAAATTGATGAATATATTGCCTTAGAAGAAAAATAGCCAAGACTTAAATTATTTCTGCTATTTTCTAGTAAAAATTCTGGGTAAGGGTCACGTTTTCTGCTTAAAACTTACAAAACACTTGATATATATTTCAAATAAAGTTTGATATAAAGAATTTCTCAAGACAACTGAAAAATCGCGTTACCAGTAATAATAGCACACTACGAGAGTGAAACTATTACCATTGATAACAGAGACCAGTTTGTATAATTTACTGTGTGAACCAGCGAATAAATATTCCCGACAAAGCGGTGCAAAACATCAACGGGGTGGGGATGACAATATAAATATTGAATCAGAAAAATAATAGTGATAATATTAGAGAAATGACTGTTGCAGAAGGAATTCACAATTTTGAATCAACCGTTTTCTTTAAAATACAACTAAAGTCAAAGTGCCCTTCAAACGACTAATGACGAACGGCTTGTGGAAAACCACCACTTGGCGCTCCATAACCACGCCCACCATATCCACCGCGGCGCCCGAACCCGCGCCCGCGGCCACGCAGAAGTCCTAAGCGACGAGCTGGATCGATACGGCGCCAAACGTATTTCTTCAACTCGTTGAAACGTTTCTCGATCTCCTATTCACAAAATTATAGTTGACATATAAAAATGAGATACCGAAAATCTGTGAGAAATCCATTCTTAGATTTTGAACACATAAGACCGTAAACATGAACAAACTTGTTCCTCATACGGTCCCGACCATGAATGTCCCTCCTTGATTTGCTGTCGAAGTCGCATGAGAGCTTTTCCGCCTTGATTTTCACCATCCCAAAAAATCGGCTTGTTGGCTTCGTCACGATTTTTACGCCAACCAGTACCAAAAACCTGCAGCGACCGACAATTATTTAAAAGAAACTGGAATTATTTACCAAGTGCGCAATCAATGTAATTCACAAAAATATACCTTGTCTTGTGAAGCAACAGCAATATATGTTTTTCCGGTATAGACCAACAAATTGGCAATCCAGCGAGTCTGCTCCAGCTTCAAATGCTGGCCGGCTTCCCAAACACCCATTTTTACCTGAAAAACCTCCCGACACCACTCACTGTTTAAAGAATGAACTGGAAAAACCGTCCTTAGAAGAACAGAAAAACTAAACACAAGCAGACTATGCAAATGACAGCAATTATAAAAAGTACTTCATTCCACTTTGCTTCATCAAAACCTTTAATGTCTTTCATTGCTTCTTCAGCCTTTATAGTGGATGGCGCATCAAGGATTTTAGCCATAGTTTCCGAGTCGCCGAAATGTTCTGCCATCTTGTACCTTGAAATGATGATTCTTACAAAACCAAATTTAAATGAAAGCATATCTTTGTGAGCTCACAACTTCTTACCAATAATAACGCTCAGCCGATTTGTGTTCGACACCTCGGTCGTCACGGATCGATACCTCGAATCTCAGACTAAGAGGATCCTGGGCGCCTGATATTAGAACATTACAGTTTGCGTAAAAGCTTCAAAGCGTTGACATGATCTACTCAAGTCATTTTATAAAAGCCGCAAGTACCAACCTCCCACAAGTATGAAATCACGACCGATATCGTCATAATCGAGATCAGCTTCCGTGGCTCCAACTTTGAGGTTATCCGTTTCCGCTGATGCCCCACTCAATCCATTTATGGTTTCCTGCATGCGTTTCATCTTCTGCTTTACTCGCGCATTTTCCAACTACAATACACAAAAAAATTCGTTCTCATAGAGTATAAACATTTTTTGCTGGCTATTTAATATTTACCACACTTAATATTTAGTTAATACTCAATAAACAATTTAGATTAGATTTTAAACAAACTTTGAGCTTCCGAACTGCTTGCCGTAGGTTATCCTTTTCCTTCTCCAACAGGACCACAGCATTACGAATTTGTGCTGAGTCTTGCTTTATCCATATGATTTCCTGCAAATGATCAGGAGTTTTCCGCGACGCAAACATCCGACCACACGCCATTATACAACAACAAAATGCACAATAAAAACTTATTTCACGAACTTTTATACCGCTGGAAAATCAATATGCAAATTTCACATAGCATACTTGTTGCAAACTGTAGTTACTATTGCCCGAGCGACGCCCATTGCCAGAAAGCGGTTGCGGAGTAGCTCCTTCATCCATAGCAACGTGAGATGGCTGTTGATGATCGACAGTGCTTTCGAAGTTGTTGAAGTTTCCCAAACCGGCGAAATCTCCGTAACCTAAACAAAAACGAGTATAACTTTTTCCAGAAAACCTTGCCCAGTGAGCTGTCATCTCCACTGCAATTACGACAATAACTAAACTAGACTAACTATTCTTACTTTCGGGTCAAATGCCTACTCTTCAATCTAAATTTGATCGACAACTTTTCGTTACATTGACAGCACTTCTAGTATCAACATAAAAAATTTCTCGGACTCATCTAGTTTGCGCTTTCATTTTTGGAAAAATTTCAAAACCGACTCCTTAATATTATGGGAAACCATATAACAACATATTTGTGAAAATAATAGCGACAAAATGACAGAAGGAATATAGGAATAAAAATACCTCGCGTTCCGACTCCGGCGAAGCTCATCCCAAACCAAATAGTGTACCGTTCCCCGTTGAGTGACCCTGGAAAGAAATTATCAGTGAAGAACTAGCTGCAGACGCGTAGAACGACAAGAACTAACTGCTGGAATATTCTTGAAGACTTGCAAGAAAGGAACGATCACATGATCTTAGAAATAGAGCAAATCTCAACAAAATGTGAATACAATTGGTGCAGAAAGAATCACTGAGCTACTACAATGACATAAGTTTGGAAGGCTAACCAAATATCAAAAAAGGAACCGTTCACCCGCCAAATTTCATAGATTGAGTGCTAGCACAAATCAAGACCAGACAGGCGGCCATCATCGATTTCTTGATCTTCCAAGTCTCACCTACGACTCCAAGACCTCCTCAAGAACTCCCTAAAATACGACTGACCTGACCTAAACGCACAAACCCACTTTACCGCAATATGCTAGGAGATTTACCGCCCTCAAACACACACACATATATAATCACGAACAACACTGACAACCACCCCCTTTACTAATGTGCACGAAGATCCCAAAAACTTTCAAAAAGATCGTTTCTCAACAATCGTTATAAAAGCTAAAAGTGAACTATACAGCGTAATAGCACTTGAAAATTTTTCGTTAATGCTGTAAAGTTTTTGAAATTAATGCATCGGACTTCTTTGTTGAAATTGGAACAAATGTTGCTTTACTGTCAAAGTATGAGAAACATTTTTCGATAGGAAACCCTGTAAGCTGCTGAGGATATAAGGTAAGCCCTGAAATCGAGCTCTACCTCAATCATTCAGAATTAAGCTTAAAAACAATAATAACTATGAAAAGAATCAATCAAGCAAGTAAAATTATTCATCACTATCGCTGATGCACAAAGAAGCATGCGGAAATAAAGTAAAGATTTCATTCGTGCGATGAAAATTGTAATATTTGCTTTTGACTCTCATTTGAATCGCATCAGTTAGCATGGAGCAGTCATATCAAAATGTTATTTGTACTGAAATTTGTTAAAATCAGAACAGAGGCGACTAACTAACTCATTACTGCTGAAAAGGATAATGGATTAGAGAAAACAAATTCAGCGCGCAGAAAGTAGCCCGTAAGTAGCCTGTACAGCAGTTGATGGTGTTAAAAATTTATTATTATATTCTGTATGTGTCGAAAGCGGCTATGTTACTATTATGTTTGCAATGCTCGAAAGTTGTGCATCCACTTTTTGGCCTGAGAGTATGCAGCTGAATTTTTGCGGAGGTAGCCCCCAATAGAAATAAGTACTGCAAGTGATCTCTCACGCGAAGTTAATTTCTTCTGTAATTTTCGAGTGAAGCAAATATTTCAGCATTTTTTCAAGTTTTATATTCGGACAGAGGAAGAGATCTGCAATATCGTCGAAACAACTACTGCAATTGATTGTCCATTTTTCAAACTAAAATAAAAATTGAGCAGAACTGGATAAATCCTATCAGCTGAGTTTCATTTTATTTTTCATTATGCAAATTTCATTGGACACTCTTGTGCTGAAGCAAGCATGCGCTGCAACTTGTACAATCTGTTCATTCCAGAATTTGCATGCGCCTTGCAGTGCTACTTTGAAAGTTGTTTTAGTGTACTGAAGGTTGGTTGTTGAGTGAAATGTAAAAAGTAATTAATAAAATAATGCGTGAAATCTTGAAGTAAATAAGTATTTAAGTAAATAAATAACTGCCATCTCAGCGCTAGGCGAATTTCAATTTGCACCGAGTAAGATGCCCTTGCCCTTCCTTGGCCTAACTGAAGTGAGTCGGGCCAGTCTGCTCACAACTTCCATCTCGTAGTTTATTTCGGCAGAAAAACAAGTGTTAGCAAGTGTACTTTGTTTTGGTTCCAAAGCTGAATGCTTACTTCTACAGCATTCGAATAATACATGCTTTCAGGCTTGCTTACTTTTCAGCACTTGGCTATCAGTCGATGTTTCTGCATAATATAATTATTTACTTCGTTGCTTGCTTCTTTTCTAATCGAGAACATTCCAGACTGACCGAGATCAAATTCTTAGTCGTTTTGCTTTGCTGACACAATACTTTATTCATACACTCATCAATCACAGTTACTTCCTCAACAGTTACTTACTGTATTTCAGACAATCCAACAACAACTTGAAATATTTTTGCCTTGAATTGCGCAATATAAATGTTAGCTTTAGTGGTATATTGATTGCTGCTCGATTCAAAAAGAGATTCAGTTATCCAAATGTTTTGTGATCTTCCTTCTTCCTCCGTCCAAATTTCTGCTCTCAAACAAGCACACATTTTGCTTTAATTCGTTTAATTTGATTTACTTTTGAAAAACTCTCTTTTTGGCAACGATTTTTTCCATCTCTTAATATCTAAACTGTGCTATAAGACGTGTAATCTGTTTCGGAAAAATATTAATACATTAATTGCGCTAAGTTTAGCGTCATTCTCGACTTCTAACTGAGCCAAGACGAGCTGAGCAAAGTCAATGCTCATTTCGATAATGATTAATTCTTGACACAGTGATCACTTCTTTAGGACTTTTCATGCGCTCAAAAGCAGTCAGTCAGTCATTTGTCTGTTTCTCGAAGTGATTATTCTTTATTCTTCTCTGCGAAGCTCAGTGCGTTGTTAACTTTCTTGCAAGAAGTAAAAAACACAAAAAACACTGAATAATAATTTGACCTTTTTTAAAACTCTCTTTTTATTCATGCACGTAAGCTATCGCCAAGTCAGTAACTTTCATCAAATACCAATTTTCTCTCTATCATTTGACTTTAACGTTGCTTTCGAATTTCGATAAACTAGCTGTGGTATGACATTTTGCTTGCCAAGTATACCAGTTCTACTTGTCTTCTGACTTTGGCTGACCACCAATTTTTTCATAAAATAAAAATAGAACTTCACACTGAAACGATTTAAAATGATCGATTTTGAATAATCTTGGAGGATTTCTTGCTTTTCACGCTTAAAGCACTAATAAATGTAATTTTTTTAAGTTAGTGCATCAAATTTCATAATTATATTTGTAATATATTCAATAATATTTACATGCTATTTGCTTAAAGCAGCAAGATATGACAGCAAATTTGAATTTACCGGTGCTCATTAGTTTATATTACGCCTTAAATAAGTGCCTATAATCTTATCAAAGCAGTATATAACGACGTTTAGTTGACGTTTTCACTTCCTTTGGTATATTTTACTCGATTAGTTCACGTGTAATGAATACGATTTTGCTAATTCTTGACGTAATTGCATTTTTCATCTAATTATTGAAAAATTTGTTGTTCAAAATAATTTATTAAAACGTGAAGTTCAGTTAACATAAAAATGGTATGCAGAAGCGTATGAACTATAAATGATCAACATAATTGATGGTTTTAATACAGAGAAAGAGTAGTGCAGGAATTCAAACTTTAGTTACTTAATCACAACTTTAGTTGTGAAAATCTCCAAGATAAGTTGTAGCAAAAAAAGCAATTAGACATAATGCATCTAACTACAAATTTCTGCAAATTAGACTGTTATTAATTGTAGGGCTTCAATTTTTTTTGCTTTTCCTGCAAGTTAAAAAAAATCCTTAAAAGTGCTTGAAAATTTTCTCTTGAAACCGATTGCTAGAAAAAGTCTCGCCTTCAAAATTATTTAAAGATTTGAATTCACAAAGTATTCAATGCTTATTCTAAAATTGCTTCAGCATATTTAAATATACGACAGCTTGTATTCAAGAGATACGAGGATCAAATGTGCTGTTGATCAGTAATTTGATACAAATGTACTGTAGTTATGAAGACTTTATTTTTCATGGCAATAAGATTTACATAATCTAAATTATAAAGTAAAATACTTTTCATATCTCTCAGCCCTCATTCAGCAATAGTTGATTGATTATTGTTTTGTATTCATAACGAGCATTTTACATGCAATACGTAAAAATGAAAGTAGGAAATGATTATACTATTTATTTAGTAATATTTTTCTTTTTCAATGCAATTTTAAGAAATAAGCAAATTTTGAACAATTCATTCCTTTCGTTCGAACCGATTAAAATTACTTAGTAGAAAGTTAACTTAGTCAAGCAAACAAATTTATGCATGCTTTTAATTGAATTGAGCTTAATAGCGAATTGGCTTAGTTATCTAAATGGCTTCAAAAACTTTGCAAAAACAAATTTTGATCCATCCTTTCAACATTTTTTATTATTCTATCGTTTCAACTAAATCTTCCGTCTCCAATCACTTTTAAATATTCAAGTTGGGGATGTATGGTTGATCGTCAGTCAAGCACACGCCATATTTTAATTTTACTTATTGAATTCGTCTTCTATCGTTTGAGTTTAAGTAACCGTATTTCTTGTTAAGTGCCTAGTAGTTCCACGGTTACTAAAACCAAACTCATTGTTGTAGAAATTTTACAGTACAATTTCAACTTTGCATTATTGTTTTATCGAGAGTAAATTCCATTTCACTTTGCTATATTCATTTCAAATACGCTTAAAAGTAACTGTCATATCAAAATCGAACATAAGCGGTTTCAGTTTTACTTTGTGAAAACCGATAGATTTCTAAAAATGAAATTGCTAAGCTCAAAAGATTACTAATTTAACTGATAAACTTGCCCCTTGCTCATTATTTACTGCTGAAAGTTTTGCATTCTAATTTGGTCATACAGAATTGAAGAATTATCGAAAGTAAGACAAATCAGTCAAGAAAAGTTAGACAAAATTGATAAAGTAAGCTGAAAACGAAAATGGACTCAATGCATTGTAATGGTTCATTTTGTCAGCACTGTTTTCAGTGGTGCGAATTCAGAAATTATTACAACCATCGATGGCGCTATAAACATTGCTGAAAAATCATAATTTTCATAATTTCTCAGAAAGAGATATACCTCAGCACATTTGCCATTTGCCATTTGCCAGTAATGTAATGGCGTAAGCATTTGTGTCAACTTTTCAAAACTATCGAAGATTCAATTATTAATTATTCCATCTAACTAAATTTATTCAGAATTGGGCTCTCTGCATTTCTTTACACTTTTCCATTATTTTGTACGGCACTGTTTTTGGTCGATTGCTTTGTGCTTTTTTTTTTAAATTAATTCTTCGCTTGCTTTTAGGCAATTTGCTGAAGAATAATTGCCGTTTCAATATTAATTGTATTAGCAGATGAATTAAAATGAATTCACTTTTACTTAAATATTGATGAATTATTTTTAGTATAGTCACTTCCTACGTCAACACTTCAATACTCTTCTCTCAGTGCACTGAAAGTTTTTAAAGTTGATCAAAGATTGCAATAGGAACTGTCATCATATCAATAGAATTTTATGATGACAACCAAAATACGTTGAATAATTATTAATATTTGTAGATATGGCGGGAGCAACCCTAAGAGGTCAAAGTAAGATTTCCATTTTGGATTGACGTTTATTGGCCAAAATATTTTCATACAAAACAATTCGCTTGCAAAAATTTTTACGTCTTTAATTCCAAGATTTTAAAAAAATGAGTTGAAATGCAAGTAAGCATAGCATTTGCAGTTACAAAAAAATTGGACTGAAGTCCTTGCCGGCAGTTCTGTGCACAGTAATGTATAGTTCACACACACACACACACACACACACAGATTATTTGTTGTTTAAGAGAAGTGTTTGAGCTAAAATAACTCTTGTCATTTTGTAATTAATTTTTATCAAATATTTCACGTTTATCAGTCGATAACTGCTGCTAAACATAATCTTATCGTACTCGAACGCTAAGTAATTAAAGCGAAAATATGAAGGAAGTAAAAAAGTACGCTCATTTCTGAATTATACTAAAAATCAATCTTGAAAATGAATGCTATACTTCGAGAGTTAAGTGCTCTCACCGACATAAATTTCTTTTACACGCGTCTTGAGAGTCTTTTCAAAGTGAAATAAAGACAACGTTTATTTTTACATCTCGCAAAACTATGCTAATGATCTTAGTTTTTGGTACCTTAGATGTAGCACCTAAGCCTGCCCTTTTAAAGAAAATGTAAAATTGTGTTCAAAAATTTTTTTAATTAAAAAATTTAATTCGTTATGGCTTTCAGTTCGAATTATATTTGAAACAAGGCAATGAAATGTCGATAAATAACCTTCCTTAAAAAATGTGCTTCTAGGAAGTTTACTTGTTGCATCTGAATATCTTGAAAATCGTGTGAAACAAGCAAGCAGTCAACAAAATATGCAAAGAAAGTAACTGAAGCAAACTAACAAATTACGAATAAAAATTAAAGAAATTACATTTGATGGTGTTTCTATAAGTCACTGCTGCATAAATTTTGATTAAAATGTCGATTTTACACTTTATAATTCAACTTTTTAAATAAGAAAAGTAATTCGATATTCAAAGTCTTAATTCGATCATAAATAAGTATTATTTGTTATTAAACTACTTTCATACCATTCTTTTTCATTTCACTGAAATTTCTATTCACTATTTGTTATTGAAACTTTTTTCAACAAAAAATACTTCATTAAGCAAATCTAAGTGCAGCATTGCTTATCGAATGCTTTATATGGTGATAATATGATAATTTGTCGTCAAATGAAATGATGAAAAAGTAATTTGCAGAACCGGTTATTTTATTTTAGATGCAAAATTATTCACAACTCTCATTTCTGGCTTATAAACTTCGACTCGACTTAATTTTTCATTCTTTAAGGTAATTTTTTCATCAGTTGTAGCTTACTTACATTTAACCTTCAGTCTTTTAACTTCTTGCTTAAATTGGAGAATAAGTTGAAGTTGCTGTACACTGAAAATGATTTTTGCAATATTCGCAATCAAATTCGTTTATATTAATAAGAGACTATCACTGAAATGAACTGAAGTCTTAAGAGTAATAATTGAATGAATATGTTTGTGAGATTACACACTGCATCGAGAAGAAACCAAGAAGGCGTCAATAGATAGAAAGTATAATCCCTGTTTGAACTGCGAGAACAGAATGAAAGAGTGAATAATCTGTCTGAAAATTTCTGTCCAACTTCAATAATTCCTTAATGCTTAACAGCAGCGACTTTATTCTCAAAAAAATTGTGCGCTTTCGTTGCAATGTCAAAACATTCTTTTAATCACACTTTCTGCTTACTAATCAGTCCTTTCTTGAATCTTTACTTTATACTCAAAATTCTGAAGAATTTCTGACAGTCTTTTTCTATAGCAGAAATTGTTAATTAGCTGATGCTTTCAAATCTTTTGAACGGCAGTCCAAATTCATAAATAGCTTGCAAATGAGTACAAGAATATGTTTTTGCTAAAATCACACGGCATGTATGAGATGTGAAAGAATTCTGCTAAATAATTCAAAATCCAAATGCATTTTATCAGAGAAGTTAAAAAATTACAAAGCAACGCGTTGCAAATTATAAAGATCAACATTTTGAGTGCTTTGTACGGCATTAAGATTAGAGTTTTGTAGATTAAATGCTGGAAGTGACAAATTTTTCGAAATGGCGAACCAAACATGTAATAGACTGACTGATTGATAACTATGATCTGTACCTTATCAGAAGTGCGATAAGCTCTTATGGGGATATGATAATATTTTTTGAAGAGTTTTTACTGAAAGTAAAGTATTTCAGATATTTAAATGAGATTGCTGTGTACTTTTGCCTTCTAAGCGTTGACTTAGCAGTTTTTAAAAAGATATGCACTCAATCATTTCGTGTTTAGTTTTATCTTTTTTCGCACACTTTCATTTCTCACTTTTCTGAGCATTTTCAAGTAATTATTAGAAATGTAATCGTTACAATTGTGTTGAAAGTTTCAATTTGAGTTCCGAACACCCAATAAGCAAAAGACTGTTGACTCAGTAATGGAAATAATCGTAGTCAGATAGGTTAAAGTGCAAGAAATGCAGTAAATAACAGGTAGTAGTAGTGATATGGAAGAATGGATGATAATGATAATCATGAGGCGCTGCTCAGTTCTCCACTGCTGACAAACAAGCCTATCTGTCCGAGATTGGTCACCAAAGATGGTCGCAGTATTTTACGTCAAGTTGGAGTGCCACACCATTACCAGTCCATTTATAAGTAACTTACAGTTACTGTTAATCTTAATTATTAGTTTTTAGACAAAAATTGATAACTTAATGTTTAACTTTTCTGCAGTTTTGTTGACGCGAATCAAAATTAAATTTTTTAGCGAAAGTTGAGTTGCTTACAAAATTGTGGCTTGTAATTTAGATTAATTAATATACGGCTGTTATTCGATATCAGCAAGAAGAAACATTTTACTAAAATTGTCAGTTATTCGAAATAACTCAAATGATATCAGCTGCAATAGGTGCATAAGTTACTTTTGGAAAGTTTTTGAAATGATTACTGATCACTTCATAAATATTTATTATTAATTATTTGCTTTCAGAAATTGGTTCCATCTCGTGATCGAGTGCTCATGGCATGTAATTTTATGTGTTTTCGCCAGTGGATTTATTCTCTCCTGGATCACTTTTGCATTAATTTATTACACTTCTAATGTTTTATCCAGTGAAAGTCATGTAAGTTATCTTAAAAACTTTTAAAATTGAATGCTTCAATTAATGAGTCCACACTGAGTTTTTAATGAGCAAAAACTTTCCTTTAAAAAATATTAAAAGTTTGCGAGAATTTCCTCACAAATTTAGGAAAATACACTTATGTTCAATGTATTTGCCAAAGAAATTCATCGTGTTTGCTTGAAAAAAGAGAAAAATATTGTAATTAAATATTCCATCGAGTGATATTTTATGCACGCCTTTTATTTAATGAGTGAAAATGGAATCAATGTTTTTTCTACATATTTTATGATAAAAGTTTGTACTCTTCTCATTTCAGAATTCATGTCAAAACATCAAATTTGAAATGAATAAAAAATTTAAGACCTTCAAAGTACGATCCCAATTTTTAGTACACTTAGCATTACTAAAAGTTTGAAAAGTGTTTCCTTTAAACTTTCACATTTTTCCACTTCAAAAATTGTGAAAACAAATTGATTTATGTAATTTACAGCAATTTTACCACATAATTTCATCTAATATCACTGCACATATTCAGCGATTAGACCAAATAAAAATGGTTATGATTATTTAGTCTAATGATCATAACTTATATAAAGTTAAACTGTGAGTTAGATTATTTCCAAGCTACAATTTAAATATAACTTACACTTCACTTCATTTATCGCTTTTCGCACCTTCATGACAAATTAGTCAGAATCTCTTCCATTTTCTAGTCCATACTTATAAAGAACAAGCTTTCTCGAAGGATCTGACTAGAACTAAGGATCTGACTAGAACTACCCTTTAATAGATATCTGTTTTTGCAGCAAAATTTAAAAAATGCAATCAGCAATTTTTCGGTGCTAAATTGAAAATATTGTGAAACGTAATGCGAGTGAACAAATCTTAGTCTTTCAATTTAAATGGAATTGAATAACAGAAATTTGTATTATCTATTCTGTGCTTTTGAAGTTAAGTCCTATGGCTCTTTTAAAACAATCATTCTTGTTTTACTGCCTTCAAGCAAATTCGCTATGCAAAGTTTTATCTTGTAAGCCTCCATCACCTAAACTTTTCACTTTCTCCGTACTTAAAAAAAAGAGTGATTTTCGCAGAATTTTTGATAGTTTATTAATTACACAGAAAAGGAAGCCACTTTTCTGGATGGGTTCTCACTTGGGAGAAGTATGGTTTTTGTTTCAAATTATTCTGAGTAAATGATGGATGTTCTGATGTTGATAAATTTCTCACCATTCATATATCGCTCCTTAATTTTGCTACCAAATCAAAGTTTGGTGTAAAATAAAATCAGTACACACTAATAATCGTATTGACCATAAAATTATTTAGAAAAAAGTCGAGAATGAACGTTGCATCGCAAACGTTTACGATCTCAAAAGCGCTTTTTTATTCAGGTGACTCTTTGATACCATTTGCGTTAAAATCAATTTTGCCGAATTAATGAGATTCAATAATTTCAACCTGAAAAGTTTTCTAATAATTGAATTGTTGTTTCAGTTTGGAAACACAGCACACAATTGGTTACGGATTCCGGTTAATGCTTTAATGCTTTCTATCTTTTTAACTGCTGAATTATTGAATCAGTGAAGCGAGAGAAACTTGTAGATTTATTAAAGTTTTATTCAGAAAGTGCGAATCAATCAGTGTGAAATTTAATTATTGCATTCAAATTGCGCTGTTTTGTTTTTAAATATTAACATTGAAGAAAATCAGAAGGCTTTAAATCATTTACGCTAAATAGTTTGAAAGCGAGAAACACCTTTGTAGAAATATTCATACTTACTATTTCTTATATCATTTCTGTCGAATCACGTAGTTGCATAGTGCAAGACAGAATTTAAATCAATGATTCAGCCATATTAGCAAATTAAATTGAAGATTTAAAGGGACACAAATCATTCAATAGTTGCCCAATTGAGGCACTCAGATTACACGCTAAATTTAAGCGTTTCAGATATATGACAGATACTTGTCTACCAATGCTGTTTGTGTTGTCACTGCAGTGTGTGGCAGGTGTTTTTTTGCAGACACTATTAGGCGGAATTGTAATTGCTAAAGTTTTACGTCCGAAAAAACGAAAACAGGTCAACTTTTGTAGTCTCAAATTTATTTCACACTTTTTTTTCTCTTCAGGTTGTATTGAAATACTTGAGAGCACTTTTTTGCATACGTTACAGGAGTGAAAGTTATGTCGAAGTGATAGTGATGCATTCATTATATTGAGCAGGCAAATAAATACTTTGAGATAGTTTGAAAGTGACAGTGCAAGCAATGTATTATTCCACTGCGTACACTTTATTAGTGAAGTAGAAATTTAAGAGCAATCCGAACATTATCATAGAGTGATTTTACTTTGTTTTATTTTATGTTATTCATTTCCTCTGCTTAAAATGATTTTTTGTGCTTTTCAAAGTAAGCTTCTCTGAAAATCCTGAAAAAACTCATTCTTCAAAGTTTTATGTACTAATAAATAGCTTTAAATGAATGAAATTTTATTTCATTCAGTATTTTTGTAGCATTTGTGGACACGTTTCTGTGATTAATTCTCAATATTCAATGAATCTTTTGAGCGAATTTTTTGCACAGTTCGAAATGTTTTGAGAATAAATATGCTAATTTATTTTCAGGCATTGAGATTTTCTCAGGTAGCTGTGATAGGACCGATAAATGAAACAGATAGAAGGCCTGCTTTAATGATACGAGTGGCGGACGTTCAAAATAATTTATACATCGCTGAACCACATGTTCGATTATACATGGCGATTTCAAGGATAAATAAAGTAAGTGTTATAACGTGGGAATCTAACTTTAATTCAGTCCAAAGCAAAGAAATTTAGTCAAAAAATATTATTGTTCATCTCTAACAATTATTGACAGAATATTTAGATTGCATTTTGTATCTGGCATTCATGTCGATCTAATTCAGAAGCATATTCATTAAAATCTCTTTCCATCTGAAATATAAAATATCTGTGATTTAGAAAGGTGAACGGGAATTGGCTGACTTCAAAGATATGAACGTTGGTTACGATAATGGCTGGGATCGTGTACTTTTATTATGGTTAGTTGAAGCTACTAATTTTTTTCTGATATTTTTTACAAAAGTTTCTTATCGTTTCAAAGTTTACATTTGCAATAAACAAAGCACCAATTCTAAAAGTTATATAGAGTAAGTTGTGGAGTGAAAACTGTTTTTTCAAAGCTGATAAAAGTATTTTTATTGAAATTAACTGCGCAGATATTTCAAACCATTTTCATTTCACTGAATTGCAGAATTAAATCATTCAAAAGAATGAAGAAGTTTTCAGCCCCATAATCGTCAGGCATTTAATTGACAAGCAAAGTCCATTATTTGCAATAACGCCTGATTCCTTGCATAGTGCTCATTTTGAGTTGATTCTGATTGTTGAAGGAATTGTAGAAGCTACTGGCATGACATTTCAAGCGAGAACTTCATTTTTGGCAAATGAAATACTTTGGGGATACAGGTGCATTCTATTCCTCAGGTCATGACAAGATTAAGATAATGTAAAAATTAGACTTGACGTTGAAAGATTTATGAAAGCAGCCGAGTGACATCGAATGATCTTAGATAAAAATGTCTAAAAATAAGAATAAGCATATTCTTCAATAAAGTAAACTTGCGGTTTTGAATTTGGATAATTCAATTGCTAGTCGAAAGCAATTAAATTCTTCAAAAATCTAATCAGTGATATACTATTATAGAAGCACTAACAAGTTCTTAAGAAAAAATTTCTTTTTCAGTTTCTTTATTCTGTCAACAATTTATCAAAAGCTGTTTAAAAACTTTAGATTCTGTCCGATGGTAGTGTTAAACGAAAAAATTGGCAGGTACGAAATACGTTACAAACTATTTGATGAAACAGAATCTATCGATGAAATTAACTTCAAGATGATTGATATGAATAGTGAAAATGAATATGGTTCATCACAGAACATATCTGGTTTCATCTGATAGACCTTCAGTCTCATCTAATATTAAGCAATAATATTAGCAATTTTCAGATGATTGTTTTAGATTTTTCAGCTCAATTAACAAAAGGATTACTAAAATTCTTTGGGTTTGTCTTGATATATTTTCAAACTTGTTTGATGAGCTATATATTTCTGCTCCAAATATCAGTAGGAATCAATTGCACCGTTTATGTCACTTTCGATATCAGAGTATCAACTCGACCAATTTTAGTTCGTAATTTATTCTTGGAGAAATCTGCACGTTTTCTTCCATTCATATGTTGTTCTTTCTGTTCCAAAAATGTTTTTACTTGCTTTTATTAAAATGACGTGCAATAATATTTACGTGTGATATGCTTTTTTTACTAATCTCATTTTTGGTTTACTCACTGACTGAACGCAAATTCTATAAATTTGATTTTATTTTCTGAATTTGAGTTTACGGTATGAAATTAAAGAAGTATAAGCGTTGAAGTCATGAGAAATCCAAATATAATTTATTGAATAACTTGTTCAGATATCATTTTTTGTGACAGGTATTAAAACAAAGTTATAACTTCCAATTTTTGCACAACAAATTGAAGGCAGCGAATTTTTAAAATGCATACAACCAATCAACTTCGTCGAAAAAATAAACGACTTTGTTGACGAGATTCATTTTTTAATAAATACATTAAAAAATTGCATCCAAATCTTCATATTTTTCAAAAATACGACTTAGGACCTTAAAGGTCAAACAGATAATCAAGTCTGAAATCTGTGAACACACTCATCCTTCTTTATGTTTGAAGGGATAAAATTTTTCAAGCAATCTGGAGTAGCTTTGAGCTTTATATCACACTTTCTGCTTTCTTTGCCTCAGTAATAATCGGAAATAAGCCTAGCATAGTTTAGCGAAGTTTGCACTGCAAAATTTACTTACTCTATCCTTCAGAGTATACTACTTTCATTAAACTTTTTCTTAAACTTTCAGCGGTTTTAGTGTCATTGTTCTAGCTTGCCACTATATTTAAGTTGCTAGGCTTGTTTTAAATATCAGTCAGCATTTGTAGAACAGAAATTCCTCATCAAGTAATGGAAAGTTTGAAAATGATGAAGAAAAGTACAGCCAAATATCTTTCTATTCCAAGACGGATAACAAATAGAGCAAAATAAAATGCATGCAGTATTCAACGAAGGAAAATTCTTCCGACCAGGCAAAAAAGTGACTCAGTTCTGAGCAAAAAATCATTTTATAATGCGTTCCACAATATTTTAAAAAATCACTACAGTATCATTGAAGAATTGTAAGCTATTAGCTTTGTCAAAAGCAAATTTCATTTGGTATTTCAGTAAGCTTAAAAAATTACGTAGAGAAAAATCTTACGGAATTATTTGAAAGTAAAACGCCATTTTCCTCAGACTGCCTTTGAAATGTATTTGTATGCATTTTTGCACATTACAACAAGTACATTGCTAGCTTCGAAACTCAAACACGAACGAGAAACTGTTGGAAACTGTACTTAAAACTTTAGAGATAAATGCCAAACCATATTTGGCATTCATCTCTAGAGCTTTCATCGAAACTTGCATCTCGATATTTCACAAAAGCAATGTGTTTTTCATCAGCATCTTCTTGACTTTTAACTTCTGCTTCCAAAAATTTTAAGCTTTCAAGCCGAATTCTTCCGAAATTTGATATTCTACAACGCATTAAATGAACTGGCTACAAATGCATTTTTTTTCACAATTTTTCACTTTACAGCTGAAATTATAATTTTTCCCGTCGCCATTTATTCCATTTTTTAGCATAATACTTGGCGATTTCCATTGGTATCGGAATAACAATTGTTGAGTTGTGCTCGGAAGCTACGTTTATTAAAGTCTGTAAATACCGAAGTTGCAGTGAAACGGTGCTGGAGTTCATTGTTGACGCTGCTTCTGCCAATGACCTGATGATAATGCATGAAAATATTTAAAAAAAATTAAGACAATAATTTAATTATTATTTTGTAACAGTGACATAGTATTTTTGAATATATTATCAAAAATTTCCTTTATTATACAAAATAATAAATCATTATCGTTTCTTTATCACTTTTAAAAGTATGAAAATAATAAAGAAAGTTATGAAAGAAAGCAAAGTCAAATAATAATTGGAAATTGGGATTGGCGCTCAAAACTCACAACATATCACAAATTATGTACAAATATTATATTAATTCAAGTACCATGAAGCCTTCCTCTCTCCATCAGCTTGGATAACAAGAGATCGAGCATCCCGCGCAGCTTCAGCTTCCGCAGCCATCGACCGCATTAACTGATGCGGTAAGCGAATATCTTTGATTTCAACCCTTTGAACTTGAACTCCCCACGGATCTGTGCCTTCCTCTAAGACTTGCTCTATTACCTAGAAATTGGCATATTAAATCATCTCTCACTATCTAAACATCTTCTGATGTCAGAAATAGGCAAAATGTTTGAAGGACAAATATCAGTCAGTCAGTATTACTAATAATAGCAAGTGCTGCTTTGATCAACACTGATAAAACCAGCTTTTGGAACAAACTCTGCTTTAATTTTATTATTCTTAAACAAGGAATAACTGATATAAATCAAGATTGATTTGAATGGATTTGTTTATTATAATGACAATGATTTTTTCTAACATTACGTAAAAATATTAATTAAAATGCGTTTTACAAAAACACTGCAATGACTAGGCAAAATGAGCAAACATTGGCAATACTGTCTCGTTCACTAAGCATTTCACTGAGAGTTCGAGTTCCAAGCACATTTCTGAGAGTTGTCTGAGCCAAAAGTTTAGTGCTAAATTGCGCATCGTTTACATTAGTCACAGAAATAACAGGATTGTTAATGCGGAAGTAAATGACAGCATCCACGGAAACGGTTACGGAGTCACGGCTGAGTATTTCCTGAGGTGGCACGTCGAATGACAGCACTCGTAGATCCACCTTTTTTTTAATTTATGGTCATTCATCTTAAGAGATACTTTTAAACAATAAATTATTTATTTACTGACTTATTTACTTTGCTCTCAAATTATTCAGTAATTATAGGAGGAGAAAAGTGCATCTCAAAGCAGTCGGGAAATTTTTCATACATATTTAATAAGAATTAACAGCAAAGAACAAGTTAGGCATAATTTGTTTTCTTAATTATAACATTTATGAATAATTGAAAAATATAATTATTAGATAGTAATTTGTATGGGATTGATTAAAAAACGTGAAAGCAAATTTCAAAAAATTTGCTTAGAAATAAGTGAATATTAAAAACACTTGGAATTGTGATCTAAAATTGAACTGAGCAATAATTACAATTCGACAAGTATCGATGCAAGGTACGATGAAAAATAGTCCTGGTCCCTTAGTCCCGCTGTTGATAAGGCGTCCAAGTCTCATAACAACTGCTCGTTCGTATTCTCTATAAAACGATTAGTCCTCACTCGAGCATTGATAATTTATGCAAATTTCTACTGATATTTTTATAAAGGTGGCAATTGGTCAAAAATAGAAAGTGCGTTAAATTGGTTGCCTATGGTTTTCTATTATAAATTCGTTAGCTTTAACAACGCAAGGCACATCAATTTTTTTTACCTAAATAACAATTTTATACTACGTTCAAGCTACCTAACTTGTCGGCTTAAATTGAAAAATGTTTAAAAATTGGAAACTGAGCACAAGCAATTTTAACTATTATTTTCGTGTTATTCTGAAGTATATTTCGCTGTTCATTAAATAATCAGAAAAAGTTTACCTAATAACTTTTAAACAAAACGGTAGGCAAAACGGGAAAGTTATCACAATAAGTACTATTGATAAGATATAAAGGCACAGGGATATAAATGGCGTTTTCCCCTGAAAATTTAAATGTTTAGCTCAAATTAACTCCAAAACGATTTCACCAAAATAATTAACTAAAAGTGAATCAGGCTGGCTATGACCCGGCTACATAACCAAACTTAAAGCTTTAGAAAAATAAAAGCATCGACCAAACATTAGTGCTAATGAAGACTTTTTACTTTGTAGCAAATTTTTCATGGTCACAGTCAATATTCGACCAAACTGTTATCAATACTTTGTTGACCAAAATGATTAATCACTTCCAATTTTGTTTGAATGTACGTCAATATGAATTAGAACATCTTGATTTTATAAATAGTGCCTAAAGGCTACATGAACAATAAACATATTAAATAGATTTTCAGTTTTGGTCACCATTTTCACAACTTTCAACCGTGTAAAACTTATTTAAAGGATTGAACCGACCTTATTTTCATCAAGCATAAGACGGGTTCTAATTAGCCAACTCTGAGACCGAGCTCGCATTGGTATTTTTTCGATCACGCTCTGAATATCCATAAGTAATGTCAATACGCATATTAAGAATAAAGATAAAGAATCAAATAAGAAGTTAAAATACTGATCATAAGCAGGCTGTTATAATAGCAGTAGTGACAACAAAGTACGCTTCATAACATAATTAATCCAATTCATTTTTCAATTTTAGAAGTTAAAAAAAATCAAAAAAAAGTAAACTATGACAAAAGTTAAGCCGGACTGGAAGGTTCCAACTTTTTCTGTATTTCCATTTCCACAGATTAGAAAAATGAATTACTCTATACAGCAAAATCTGGTTTAAAAATGTGAATTAAATTGAGATTTGTAAATATATACTCGGAATTTTTCTGGAGAATATTGCTAGCCTTTAGAGTGAAAAAGTAGCAATAATTTTAAACTTGATCCCAAATGAGAATTCGAGCGATAATTTGATCATTGCTTACAAGCATTTGCTTCAATCTCTATTTTCATGGCCAACTGCAGACTGTTAGCTCTTTCTAAATATAAACATTTTTGAAAATTTTGTTCTATTTTTGTAAATTTGAGTATGCCATATTTTCAATCATTCTTTCTTTCACATTATGACTATTGATATTGCTGTTTTTCAATAGCTCAGTTCACTTGTGTGCAGCTCTAAGCATTATGCAAAAAATCGAAATAGCGCTCATAAATATTAACAAAGCGAATCCTATCAATTGGAACAAAATTTCTGAACACCTCTGAGAATTTTGGAAAAACAAAGCAGGGGCTCTCGGGAGAGCGTTTGATGAAAAATTATCTCACACTTGATTAGCTTATATATTTATGGAAAAATAGTGCAAAATTAGCGATTGCAAACTGTAAACTGATTAACGACAGCTATTAATTATTGAGTGATAAAGTAGCGTGAGAGAAAGTGAATATTATGGTAGACATTGAGAATTTAGGATGTTCTCCTCGTGGGTAGAACTTAGAGGTAGAACTTAGAACAGAACCTTAGGGTGTTGACTGCGTGTTTTATGCTTTTGACTAAAATCAAAATTCTTCAGAAGTAAGTCAACTCAGCTTGGAATCAATCAGAAAAGTTGCAGAGAATAAAATTATGGATTTCATTAGCAAAAGAGAAGCCGGCAGTTTTTGCGTTGAAAAAATGCTCTACTCATAAATTCTGAAACGAGTTGGTTGTATGATGCTATTTTATAGAGTTCGTAAAAGTTGTTTTTCTCCAATTCCAAATTTGCTTCAATTCATTCTCTTTAGAGCACTTTTAAGAAGCGAACTTGGCTATTGTCATTTTTTAAGTTTAAAAAATGATAAATTTCATTAAGCACAATTTAAAGTAATGTTGGCATGATTTATTCAACATGCAAATTAAAGTTTTTCATCACAAAATTTCTGTTTGTTTCAAAGTATTAAATTTATAAGAGAAACCTTCGAAGAAATTTCCAATTCTTCAAAGGTAAAATGCCAGACTTGAAGCTAACAGCTTTTACATTTCATTAGAATATTCATTATTGGTACTGAGATTCAAAGCAAGACTCGGATTCCCGTGATGTTATTAGTATTTGAAGTGATCCAGCTGTTTTTGGAACAAAATTAATTTTGCGATTATAACATGGAAACTAATCATGTATACAACAAATACTTTTACTTCGAAACATGCAAATGTCAAGAAACAGAGATAAGAATCATGATAATACGATGACAATCTGAATACATTTTTGTCTTCATTAATTGCTCAGAATTTTGTTCAGGTGGAAACCGTGTAACATACATCAAACTGTCCACTGGATATTTATCAGAAACTGATTATTCAAGCTTTGATTTTCTCATAAACTTACAGATATATCTTTCCATCTATACAGCATTCCTGTAATGCGAATTACCGTCTCACGTGGCTGTGATGGTGAATGAGTGAGCTTTGTGTGATTAAGCACTCTATCAATGCTTCAAATTTGAAACTTACAAAAACACGAAATATAAGCCAAAAAAACAGGCAGAATGATAACAGATAGGGAATTTTCGGATGAAATTGGTCAAGTTAGTTTGCTAACAAATCTTTGCTCTATTCTTTACTCTAATCTTACGAACAAGATGGAAAGAAACTGCTCAGTAATATGTTTCGTAGAGAAACAATTTTTCATTTTTCTTTAGATCAAAAATGCATACTTCTTCGAGAATCAAGCAGGAACGTCTCAGAAACCTTTCTAAATCTCTGCTCCCAAACAATGAGCAGCTCATTTGCCTTTTAATTTCGAAGGTAGTCGATGTTTGTCAGATTAAATTTGTTTGACTTTGTAACAACGTCCAATTCAAACGTAACTGATTAATTACAACGCGCTAATTCAATCATAAATTCTTTGCTGATAAGTAGGTAAGCTGAATTTACTCTTTCTCTATATCAAGATTAAATATTTTCTAAATATGAAGCTTTAGGATGAAGCGGAAAAATCAATAAACGTTAATTTTTATAAAAACAACAATTTCTGGAAAGCATTGTAAAAATAACATTTTTTGTTATTTCTGGAAAACGTTTCCGAAGCACAAATTTGAAAGCCAAAATGAAATCATTGTCGAAATTAAATAAATGTCTGCTCATATCCAATATCTTCTACTTTTCAATAATTCGTATAATTCTTTATTATAAAGAGATTGTCGAAATTGAAGCCATAAATTACGCATCAATACTAAAAATAGATCTATGGGATTTGCATTTTAATGCAGCCAAGAAGCAGATTTTAATTTAATTTTATATTTTGTTTGCGATTCAAATGAGAAATGCAATTTTCTCATTACATCCAGAAGTTATTAATTATCGAGGTGAGATAAAGCTGAAACAGCTTGGAAACTAAAAATGAAATAAGAAATGACTTGTAATATCAAAGTCTAAACCTGTACTCTCCTGATTTTTGTAGTGAAATACCTTTTTATGAGGTTTCGGTTCGAGTTTTGTTAGACCAGTTTCAAATGGTGTCGGAACGGAAAGAAGTCCAGGATCTGATTTGAAAGCTTGAGAAAATGAACTTGAACTTGAAGATGATCCTGATGTAGATCTCGAGCTCATAGATCTTGATGTTGAGTTACCTGCGTTCGTATATGTTTCTGACATAATTGTATGCGTACGTTTCATAAATCTTTCTTGTCGATTCATTGTTGGAATCATCGTAGCCACTACCCTAAAAAAAACAGAAATAAAATTATTTTACGGAAATACAAATGTGTGATAGTGCAAACAAATGTCTTGAAAACAGCTTTTTTAAAATTGAACTATGAATATATCAGCTTGACATTTAAATGCTATCAAATGCAAGCAACTAGGATCATAATTTTCAAACTAATAATCATGCATAATAGGCAACTTTTTGTGAATAATGCAAATGACTTCATTAAGTGTAGGAAAAGTTTTTAACTGAAATTGAGTTCACAGTTTAGCAAAGTTGGACTGAATCCCTCCATTCAATGATAGGAAAAATTTGAATTACAGGTACTTTCATATATTTATATTGCCATTTATATAATAAAGCACTAAAACAGCTAAAAAATATAAATTATTAAAAATAAAAGCATAAAGAAATAAAAGCAACAAAAAACGAAGACAAAAGCAAAGTTTGACAAAGAGACAAAAGGAGTATTCAGGACGGAAGTATTCTTTCTTCGCACCCTCGAGATTGAGAAGCTACACTTACTCCCCAAGACTTCTCCATCATTTATTTTTTGTTTTGAAAATAAGATCAGTTACAGCACTGTTTAATTTGCCTGACTAATAAATATCCACTACTTATTAACTATAATTAATTAATTAATTAACTTACAAATATGAAATATGATATATTCCTGCCAAGTATTTAATGAAATGCATAGTTCTCCCAAGAAATTTTGGTAGTTTTCAGAGGAACAAAGTTGTTATTTTCCATTTTTGAACTTTTAGTTAATTTTAGTAAATGTTTAAATTATTGCTAGAAATACTTTTTTTCTGAACTGAATCGAATATTTTCATCCATTTACCCTTGAATAGCAATGAAAAAAAGAGTCATTCATTATTACGCTCCTAAAATTTGAAAAAATGAGTGCACACAGCAATTTTTCATCATTATCATATTGTCAAAGCACTTTGTAATCATATTATTAAATTTAGTAATTAACAAGCATTAATACAATCTTTTTGTTCAGTATTACATATAGTACGGTTGAATGCTTATTAGAAGTGACTTTTGATTCAGCATCATGAATGCATACTGTGCGTGTAATGAAAGTGAGTTTGTGCGCTTGTTTGACACGAAATAAAAAAGCGTAGTAGATGATTAGATCGGAAATAATAATGCAATATCTGAGGATTAACTTCTGCTCTAAAATTTACTGTGCAAGAAGGCCATATATTTTAATTTTCTGAGAAGTAAAAAGTGAAGAGATGAGAAAAAATTTATTATAAGTGATTTATCTGCGCAACCTAAACTAAATGAACCTTCCTTAACATTTTTTGTAAAATTAAAGTTAAACAGATTTTCTTATTATGTTATTTTTGGCTACTATAAAGTTCATAGGAGTTCATGGGAGTCAGAATGAAATTTCTGTAACACTGGTAGTGTAAATAAGACTTAAAATTTTAATTCTAAATTCTTAGGCGATCTTTTGATTCCATAATTCAAATTGATCATATCTGATCATATTTGTCAGTTGGTAAATTGTTTTCAATTTAGATTATAGACAGATATTATTAATATGAAAACAAACTTCAATCGCAATTACTAAAAATGAATTTTAAAAAAATAATAAATAATAATAATTCAAATTAGAGTAGTATATCAACTGAATCAGAAATAAAAGTAAGCGTCGACAAAATGAAGCAATAAAAAGTGAAGTGAAGTGAAGTGAAGTGAAGTAGTGAATGAATGAGAGCAATACTTTGCCTACGCCACCCGCCCAGAACATCTTGAAAACAGTCGCTTACTCAAACCTCTTCGAGCAACATTCCGCCTTCCAATTAATAAGAATATAATACTTATCAATCATCTTTAACTTTACTTATTCACTCATTCATTCCATCTATCGAACAATCTTAAGTTTACTTACGCTCTTACTCACTTACTTTTTATTTATAGCAACTTCAAATCATCACTGCTCTACCACATCAACTTCCTACTCTGAGATGCTTCAAAAAATCGCCTTGTATTTGCTTATAATAATAGTCTTTCTATCTTACATCAATTATTTATTCGTAAAATTTCGTTTTTCACTGCAAACTTCTGCTCGATAACAGTTGCAAAATATTTATTGCTCAGTCATCTGTTCTTCACCTCAGTAATAATCTTGAAAACACTGATTAAAAGCTCACACTGACATTATGCAATGTCAACTTTTTATGCAAATATTTGCAGAATAAATAATGAATTCTTATTAATGTTCGGAAAGTACTGTGTTGTCCAATATGAAAGAAATTTCATTTCTTACAATACAAAATAACAATAATAATAATAATAATAATAATAATAATAATAATAACGATAATGATAATAATAATATTAATAGCGATAATTATAATCGTTTTGAAAGAAATCGGAAGTTCCAATTAATAATTATGATTAGGTCCAAGTATCATGTTGCCTTGATTTCATGCTTGCGATCATAGCATATTTATTAATAAATCTATTTTCATTGCTATTGTACTAATTATTATCAACCAGCCAAATAACACAAATTTTGCGTTTTGCAAAAATGTTCTGGAAGTACTGTTTGCATGCTTGTTAAATTTCCTTTTGCAACTTGTGCTTAACTGCTGTTCTCTTGAGCCCATTCTGATAGTAAAAATAATTTAATCAAAAATTAGTATAATTCCTTTTCAATTGCAATTTCACTTTCTTGATTCATGCAGTGAACTAAAACTAGTTGTAGATACAGACCAACTGGATGCTTGTTCAAGTTGATCAGCGATCTATCCATCAACACCATTTGCTTCTCAATGTTTCTGAAAATTTTGAATTTTTGAACAAAAAAATGAGCAGTTTTAGTACACAAATTGAGTTCGCCATTGCAGCCTTTTTACCGAAAGTCTCATATTTTAAAAGAGAGTGAAGAAAGAAAAGAAAAAAATTAACAAAATCTTTTAGCAACATTTTACAACGTACATAAAATGACTTCTTGATAGCATTAAATTACGATCATTATAAATGATCAGTTTTGCAATCAAATGAAAATAGACATAAAATCTTTGATTCATTCCATCTCAAATGAGATCTTATAATTCAAATAAGCTTGACATCAGACCACTCCATTCCCCATCTCCCGCCTTTAAAAAACATATTTGCTAGCTGCGACTGTTTTTTGAACAGAGTGCTTGCTTTCCGAAGAACTGTATTGCAATGAACGCTTACTTCTACAACTTTTATTGAGTTAAAGATTGCTTTATTAATCGGCATTTTCTATCTGACTAATTTAATAACATGAATCTAACATATTCTGCGAGTGACTTCAACTGTGAATAATTCACAACATTTCGTATTCTAGCAACAACAAGAGAACAGCAAAAAAAGTCAAAGGACATGTTCAATCATTTAAAACAAGCAAAAGGTGAAACGGTACTTCAAATCATTTGATCTGTTTGCAAGAGGATTTTATTATTGTGCCATATTTTTCAGAGAAAATTCACGCTTCACACTTCGTCAATCATATTCTCAAAATCTGAGAACAGATAAATACATTTTATCACTACTTCAAGCGAGAAATTAGTATAAAAATAGACAAGTTACTAGAAAATTCAAATATAATGAGTCGAAATTTTGCACAATTAATCAGATGTCAAAAGTCAATTCTCTTTCTCTACTTTGAAATGACAGCATACATCTTTTAACAGCAGTTAGATACAAATAGAGGAAACTATAAACAAACAAAAATTTCCTCAGGTCTAACATATGAAATGAATTATTCATGGAATTTGCGAGTCAAACAAAATTCATAACCATGGATTTCGTATTTATTCTGAAAAGTATTAAGATGAGATAGAGTAAAAGTGTAACATTATTTTTAGCATGAATGACTACATGTAATAATACTGAATAAGAAAATTGATTCTCAACGAAGAATGTAAGCAGCGCTGAAGGATAAAATGAGAACCGCACTAAATAAAAACTGATTTAGATTTAGAAAGAAATTTATTGATCACTTAAAAAATTAATAAATAAGTTTGTTAAAGCAACTACAGGCTAAAGAAAATTAAAAGCGGAAGAATATGCAGTACCAGAACGTGGTCAGATGTCCTACAGGGACAGTCATTATGTAAATTATGATTTCATTAATCAAAAATGCTGTAGTTTATTGCTGCGATAATGGATAAATACAGAAGACCTTAATTCAGAATCTTCTGACTGCCTACTAGCAACAGTTAACAAGGATTTTGGCCTAATAAATTCAGCGTTAATGACACATATTTAACAGAATTAAAACAGACTTAATCGAAATAACTAATAAACTTCAGCGATTTAATAACACGGATCCTTGAGCTTCATTCTGTATTAACTGGAGTTCATGAAACCGTAATGAAACTCTCTGAGTCATTTTCAAGAACTTGTCGAGACAATTTACAGAGCATTGTTCTTCGGTATTACTAACTGTTCTGAAATATATTTAAAAATACCTTCACAAGTCTTAACTCCTAGCAGATACTGAATAAGGTAAAACAATTGAAGCCTAATACTTTGCGACACTATAAATTTTGCAGTTCTTCCCTTGATCACAACTCTGCTAAAACAGCAGATAAACATTAAGATCGGCAAGTTGTAACAAATAATTCAAAATCTCAACGTGACTTCTTGACTGGTTCAAAGTATTTACCTTTTAGTGAAATCTGTCACACAAGAAATGAAGCACTGTTCGGCTACTACATTATACTGTGCTAAAAAATCTCTGAATGTTTTTAGATCTGTCTCAGTTGCATGATCGGAAATACTTGTCGCATTCTCAGAGTTACTCATGGCTAGAAGAAACCACCTAATTATAATCACAGTTAATGATAAAATAATCTGAAATGCAACAATCTTCCATTTAAATTCTAACTTCATTTTTGGCGCTATTTATATTTAGCGCGTATTGTGAAACTTAAATCAAAATTCAAAACGACTACTAAGCCATTCTCACTATAAATTATAATTCCCCGAGAATTCATATAAATTAGGACACCATTAGTCATGTCAAGATTCAAAAAACATAAAATCAATAAAAATTAAGCTTTGATTTTGCAAAGTAATTGGTGAACAACCATAATTTTGCGTAATGAACTCTATACAAGCTGATTTAATAACAAATATACGAGAAATACTATCAATGTGATTGTATACTGAGATGGAAAACAAAGACACGAGTTGAAACGAAAACTGAGATGATTGATGAAACACAATGATTTTTGCTGCACAACTAACTGATCTTATACATATTTGAGAGAATAAAATGCTAGTTTTAAAATATAAGATCATCCAAATTTCAGCCATAGATAGATCTGATCATTCAAAATGATCTTAGTATTGCTTCGGCAGCATCCAGCACTTCATCAGACTGAAAAAAAAAATGTTGGCTTTCAAATAAAATGAAAATGGATAACTTTCAACATAAACCACCTCAATTACAAATCCCTCTTTTTACGACAGTTCAAATCCTAATAATATATATTATAAACATTACTGAGTTAATGAATGAAATAAAATAAAGATTCGAAAATGATTCGTGCGATAAATTCATATGATAGATAAATTCTTGTAATTAGTGAAAGAAGAAGAATCTTCGAACTAAAATAATGGTAATCACTGCAACCAAAACTACACATTTTAAGGTACTTACAATGTATAAAGCAAGCTGGTAAGATAGTTATCTTTGACAATTTAAATGTAAACATCAGTCAGTTATCAAGAAAATTAAAAAGATTCCGTGTTTCCTCATTGAATATTTATATTTTGGAGAATAGACAAATTAAACACACAGAAAATAAAAGGAATATAAACCTTAAAAAAACAAACGCGAACAAAACGATCGTTTTTCAGTTTGTTTTCATTATCATAAAACGCTGAATTTGGAATCACTGCGAGTTTCTAAAATGATCATATTTTCTGAAAGTCCTCTCAAATTAGAAATACATTAGACATAGGCTTCAAAAATAAATCTCAAAACAAACCTTTTCACGACATAACCATCGCACAAAACGGAAATCTAGTGGATCACCAGTATTATTTGCCAACTTGAATGGACCATCTGGAAAGGACAAAGTACTGAATTCATCATAAAACAAAAACATGTTACAATCCGTCAAATCGGGAAAAAAATTGAAATTAAGAAATAGTAATGTTGATTAGTTAGATAACATGATACCATGTCAAAACAGTACTTGCCTATGTTTGAAAAATCTGCCACCATAAAATAGCCAGAATCAGGAATGACAGGCTTCATTCCCACTTCCTGCAGTATTGATGCCATTCGGTCTCTTTTTTCCATTAAATTTAATGTTATTCCGTTCTTTAAGTAACTTTCTGTTGGATTACTTTGCATAATGTCCATTTCTTTTTCAAATGCTTCAGCTACAGCTTCCTACAAATTCACAACTAGAACACTACAAAACACTGCTAAATTTACAAATGAAAGCTGAATAATTTAGATTTATAAATGCTACAAAATACTTAACCTTGTAAAGCAGCGTTACAAAAATGAGACTGATATATTTTATAACTTTGCTGAATAAGAACAGATGCTTTACATGAGTGAATGCAACGCACTAAAGGACTGATTATCGAAATACAAATATTAAAACAGAAAAAGCAATAAAATTTAAAAAAAAAACACTTTTTTACTGAATTTAAAAACATACTTGGATAGGAGTTGGACAAGTGAAGATACAATTTTGATGAATTCGTCTTAGCGGTTCAAGAAGTTTAGCTGGACCAACAGACCACCCCAATTTCCATCCAGTAACACTAAATGCTTTTCCAGCACTACCAACAGTTATTGTATGTTCGTACATATTCGGTAAACTGGCTTCAAAAAAATGCAATAAAATAGTTAAAACAATGAACACAATTCGAATCAAATAATTTTTGTATCATTTCAAATATATGCATCAAAACAATACACATAAATATAAGGTGCTAAAAAGTTTAATACGACCAAAACGATGCATTCTTTTGCCTCCATAAACATGCCATTCATATACTTCATCCGCTATAACTAATAAATTATGGCGTTGAACAATGTCAGCTATACCCTCCAGTTCTTTCCTGTAAAAATAATCCATTAAAAAGCACAATAAAGAATACGACCAGAAAGCAGAACAGATTTTTAAGAAAAAATAGATTAAACTCAAGAACATAAACAACGTTATACACACGTTCTTATAACCTAGCATTGATAGCTTCGAGATGAATTTACAATAAACAAAAAATCAATTTCAAAGCGGACTACCGGAATATATAGTGATAACTAACAATGTAAACAACTTCCCAGTCGGATTATGAGGATTATTAATAACAATCATTTTCGTCCGTTGATTGATTTTTGCTTCCAGTGCTTTCAGATCCAGTGTGTAATCTGCACTGCTACTGAATTCTGACGGTAATTCAAGCACAACTGACACAGGTATTCCACCTGCCATAAGGATTTGTGGTACATAGCAATCAAATGCCGGATTAATTACTAAAAAATTTACTTGTAGCAAAAGTTAGTAGTCTCACACCGCAGACAATTTCTGTTTCATTCTAGAAAGTTAGTTGATTCAGAGCAAGGCTGTCCTTGTATTTAAAATGCTCAAGTTTTTAGACAATTTCAAGGCACACTATAAAGGGACACAATATAATCACTTGTTATAGAAGTGATACAGTACACAAGACACAGTTGCTTCTGCAAAACATGAAATTTACTGACCAATCACTTCATCGCCTTGATTTAACCAGCCCATAAATGCATAATATAATGAAAGATATGCGCCAACGGTCACCAAAACATTTTGCTGTGCATCAACATCAACACCTAATGTTCTTGAATAAAGTCTTGATAAAGCATTTACCTGGAATTTTACAAAAATTGTAGAATGAACAAGAACTGCCAAAACTTAGTCGATTTAAAAGGCAAAATATGTACCAATTTGGGATGACCGAAACTTCGAGTGTACTGATGGAAATCAGTCCTTTCTGGATGTTTGGTAACATTTTCCAGCATCTTTACCACAAAATCGGGCGCTGGAGTATCAGGAAAACCCTGCATAATGACTGAGTTTTAGATAAGCTACACAATATTGATTAATTAATTAATTAAATTAACTATGTGGATAGTAACCAACCTGTCCAATATTTACTGCATTGCACTCCACTGCTAAGCTCGTGAATTCTACCCTACGAAAATAAACAATAAAAATAATTAACAACAGTAATAATGACTAGATATTCTCTTCATAATGAAGCTTGATGTGCAAGAAAACATCTATATTCAATTTGCCAAGTATTTCATAAGTGTTAATTTGATAACACTGTTTTTGTGTCACTTATTTTTTACTCACGAAAGCCAAGGCACAGAATAATGAAGAGGCATACCAAATGTTAGGCTTGACTTCTTTTACTCGGTCAGATGTGGAAAATTGCTTTTTTTCAGAAGACATGATTCCTAGTAACGCTCGAATTCTATCAAAATTATGAGATGCTGAGAATAATGCACTGATGTGTTTAGGAAGACTGCTTCTCTGCATCAGTGCTGTTGATAACAATGAATGAATACTTCTAAAACTGATAACTTTTTTCATACGAAGTCAATAAAACCATTCATTATATATGTATTGCCACACTCTCACACAGAATACTCTTTATGTTTAAATGTGAAAAATAATGAAACTCAGTAATGATAAACTAAACATAACATAATTAAAATAAATCAAATATTAAACTAATACTATAGCTTCAATCTTAATCCAATCTTTCCTCATCCATACTTGTTTCTTCTAACCATCTCTTTTAATAAACAATTCATTATAATAGACAATCGGAACACGATCTTATCTTTCCGCATACTATATTGACCCCAATCAAGTCAATGAATAAAAAATTAGCTTAATTATATAGCATGTTGCAGCATAGAAACAGCATAGAAATTTCACGGAAATATCCCTGAAACAAAATAGACAATTTGTTAAACATACTTATAAAATGTCGGAGTTTGTTCAAATCCATGTGAAAATACCTGAAAACATCTTTGCACAAGTAAAGAACACCCGGGATTCCTTAACAGTGTGAACCCAGAAGGATCCAATAATGTTTTTAATGCTACTCATGAGTCAATAATGATTCTCCGACACACCCTTCAAATTCTCAACGAATATTTACACAGAGAACCATATTTCATGACTGCAACACGCTCACATTATCGGGAGAATCATTAATGTAAACACAAGACTCCTTCTCAACCACCAAACTTGGGAAAGTTTCACCGCACCAGTTTCTTTCATATGTCTGTAATGAAAACAATGTGTACAGACCCAAATTTGAGAAAGTTTATCGCTGAGCACTTAGGTCTTCTATTTATTACATTTGAAATTACACTTCTTGTTCCAATCACACTAAAAGTGAGAAATCACACAAATTAACAATCTTCGACAATAGAAACAAATAAATGCGAAATATGAATCATAATAAACAAGAGTCCGCACCTACGTTTATGCATCCAAAACCCATCCTTTTTAATACATAAGTTGTCAAATCTCATTTTTTGCAAATAAATACAAAAGTTAGTAAAGATTATACAAAAACACTTGCTCGATAACCTCGCTTGGAACGCATTCTTATCCCATGTTAATGTTATCATCTAATTAACCATCACACTGGTACCACATAAAATAATGCCACCATCTGTGTGGATTAGTAGGAATGAAAGACATCATTTTAATCAGGTCGAGAAAAACATTTCTTCAGTAATGACTAACGAAACTAACAATTTAGAAATCTTAATGCATATTTCAAACTTTCAAATATTCCAAAATACTTCTTCATAGTTGATCCTTCAAACTGGCAACACTTTGCTGTTGCCTCATCAGAAATTTTATAACATTCTTAACTTCAATGCACCTGAGACAACGAGAAACGAAAAAGATTCGGAGAAAAAAAATTGCCTCCGGCTTTCTTCGTTTCTTGTCGTTTGAAGTTAGTTGAGGTTAGAATGTTACAAAGTGTAATTTCTCATTATTTAATTATAATTTCTATTAACAGAAAAGTAATATAACTCTAAGGCAAGAAAATAAAGTGTGGGGACTACATCGAAAATTTCAAATGGGGACAATAATAACTAGAACACATTCAGTGAACAATATCAAAAAACACAAATAAATGGAAGAAGCACTTTTGACAAGCTATCAACATCACAAACTGACAGTAACAAAACTGCAATCATTACGGTAGAAAACTGTACTATTTGAACATAACAGAATGTCAATAATTTGATTTCTTCACAAAATCCAAAAAGTAAAAGTACGGAATAATTATGTCTTTAAGGCACATGAAAAAATATTGCTTATTAAGAATGTCCCCTCGTATTTAACTAGCTGGAGGTAGAAAGTATTACACTAATTCCAAATGTTGGCTTTACTGATCCAATATAAGTTCCATTCTTCAAGTATCACTTGGTTTCTGTTCAATCTTTCAGTAAATGAGATGAACATATTTCAAAAAACTATTATTTAAGAGCAAGTAAACGAACTAAATTATATCTTTTATTGTTATTCTAACTAAATTTTAAAGATCTTCCCTATTCTCACTGCTGCATGTAATACTAACAGAATTTAATAAGTTTTGAGGAATATTTTATTTCTCGGTGCTTATGAAGTGAGTAGACGGAATTAAGGATCATGAATACTATGTAAAAGAAAAAATAAAAAATGTAGAAAACATTACAAATCGCAAAGTTAATAACTGCACTACTATTTCCATACAGCATACATCTACAAACACTGGTTCAGACAAACCACACAGTGACATGAGAATGTAATTAATTTCGATCAAGAACTATTTTTTTGAGCAAGAAATAACATATTGTAGAGCATCATCCAGATCAGAAAAAACCTGAAGAAATTAAGTGTTTATACATATTTCATGAATTTCAAGCGGTAAATTTATAGTAATTTTCAGTCTTTAAAATCACACTGCATTCAGCTTGACTGATTCACCATATATACTTATATAAACAATTCGAGCACTCATGAGAGCTGGCAATTGCTATCAACACTTATTTTAAGCAAAAAATTTAACATTTTTTAGCAACAATACTGATATTTAACTTTAAAAAGTGAAATGAATTATTGACGTATATGAATCACTTCTTTAGATTTTCAAATGTTGCAAGAAATATAGACATACATTATTACAAGCTATATCATATTTTGATTCCTTTATAAAATCTAACAGATTTAATTTAAAAAACCAGAACCAACAAAAATCTTGCTACTCTGATTGAATTATCAGTGACTACATTAAATTTTTAGCTGTTCAGAAAACATGCAGAAAGAAATTCAAAAATTAAACAAACAAACTTCGCAATGTTTTCTTTTAGCCATATCCCTGAGATAGCAAAAAGCCATTCGGTAGGATTCATTACGCCTTTCAATATATTTTCTCAATTCTTCATCATCATCTGATGTATAAGTGAACATTTCAGCACGTTTGGGCACACAAATTGTCAGCTCCATTGTTGCATGTCCAAGAAAATAAGCTACCTATAATAACTACTAAATGAATAAATTAATGACGATAAAATTAATCGAAATTATAACTTTCTTACGCTATAATTTTTTCAAATTTTATGATGAGGAGATTTAAAAAATTTTTTAGACTACTTGTCTGACAATTGTAGAAAACAAACCTCAACCATACCAGAAAGCATAGTTTCACAAGATGGTATGTGGTAGAGTATGTGCTTTGTCATGCGCAATGTGTGTAAACGTTTTTGTTTTCCTACCATTAATTCCGAACAAAATGATAACCCTTTCCTACTGTAAAAATTGCTGTTAACAGCAAATGCTCAAAAACTTCAACCTCAAAATAAAACATGTCAATGATGCAATTACAAACATAATAGTGAAAAATTTACACATCATGCTGATTCATTAGAAACTCAAAACAGCATAATCAGAATACTTTATTAGAAGTTAAAGATTGTATTATATGGAACAAAATTTCATGGATATTTTATATGTTTTCATTTACAAACTTTAACTCAATAGCAAGATAATCACATGATAAAACTAACTGCAGCTGCGGAGCAGCACGATGGTTAATCCAGATTAAATCAACACGATTCCTAGAACTGCATCCAAGAAAGATATCATAACCATACGTATTCATCCATCGTAATGGATTGGTAACAGTGCTGCTACTATTATAACATCGTTTATTTAATACTGTAAAAAATATTGCTTATTTCCATATATTTGCCACAAAAAATGAAAGTAAAACCCAAGAATAAGCATATAAAGCCTATAGGTTTTGTTCATAAAATGTCATACAGGGACTTACCCAAGACACAGTAACACTAGCTTTTAATTGCGAAAATTATTCATATAATTTTCCATTAACTCTCAAAAATTCAGTAATATTTATGCTTAGTGAATTTAGTGAAAAATAAAATTCGGTGACGAAAAAAAATTATGAACAAAAAGTTACTTCGTGATAAAGATAAAGTAACACATTTATATCCTATATTTAAAAAAATATTCAATTTACACCCTATTCCAAAACTCAATAAAATTAATTCACAACGACTACCAGCGCTTACTAGAGTATTCTTAGAATTATGACAGTGCTAAATATAATTGCGCAAGTCTAACAATTAGAATAAGGTAACAAATTTATCAAACTGTAACTATAATTATGAATAATATTTAGAAGTTACTTAAAGTAAGATTATGCAGAAAAATTATTGAATAAGATATCTCTGTTTTGTAAAAATCAAATTGCAGAAACTTACAATCAGAAGAAAGCGAATTTCCAATGCTACGTACATTGCGACCTACCGACTGATAACAATAATTGAGCGGAACTTGCTGAGCAACAATACTGCAAGGCACAAAAGCACGACCAGGTATTGGTAGTGGAAATGTTGTTGCTCCACTGTGGTGTACTAATTTAGCACGACGACGAGCAGCTGCATTTAATTTATAGCAATAATAAATGGCTGAGAAAAGTGCCACAAAAACGTCAAACGCAAGAAATGGTATCAGCAACAAAAATAGTGGAAGTGTGCGCAGAAAGAAATACATCGGCAACAACAATAAAATTTCAAACAGACCTAAAAATTTCAGTTAAATCAAAAAATAGACTCTAGCAAAGTTGAAAATTTAATTCCAAAACTTAAATTTGCTATTTGACTAGAGAATTAATCCTCTTCTTCATATGCAAAAACAAAATACTTCTATCCTAACTGAGTATATTTCAATTCAAATATTTGTAATTGAATGCATATAAAAAATATGGCGAGGCAAACTATATGAGAAAAATAATTTAAGCATGAAGTGTTCAGAGAAAAAAGAACATATCATTAGTAAAAATTATTGAAATGAAAAAAAGTGAGCAAGAACAGAAATTTGCAAAAACACTGAAAACAAGAATTGATACAAAGAGGTTTATGTATGACAAAAAATTTATTACAACAAATATGGAAATGAATTACCTAATAAAAGAAATTTGGTTCCTCTCCATTTTGTCACACCACTTTTAACGCTTCTTAAAGCATCTCGTACGTGATTGACAGAATGCCGGCATACACGCTTTCCACGTAAAAGAATATATGGAAGCCTCTGCAGTGGATTTGAGAGCGCCTCCGACCAGCTCTTTTCTCCAATTATAATTTCATCAATATAATAAAGAGCATCCTGAAAATATCGTCCTTTCTCGTATCAATTTTTCTATTCTAATAATAATAATTTTAAAATGCTTAAATTTGTACAGAGTCTGCATCTAGGCCAACATATAGGTCGCATCACTTGGTTTCACCCAATGAAAAAAAAAACCTGAATAGAATGCAAGACCGGAACTTCATGTATCGTTAGTATATCATCAAGAAGATCACATGTGCGTTTACGATCAGCCAAATCTTCTGGATGTGCCTGCTTCTTCCATTCTGATTGTCCGAGAAAAACAACAACGAGTTTAGGTGCTTTTCGGGCAGCAAAATGAGCAATTTCAAGAAATGATGTCGCGTTGACGGTCGCTGGATCAAGCACAAACAAAAATAGACTTGAGTTCTAAAGTAAAATTTGGTTCAAAATAGTTTAAACTATTTTGAGCTTTTTTTTTCACCCCTTTAACAATGGATTGTATTTGAGGTTCTGTTCTCAGAAAAAAATTAAAAACTATAGAAAGACAGAAGAATGAAATTGGAGAAGGCTCGGAATTACGCTAATTTTTAGAAATATTACGAAAGATTAAGCTATTGATATTGAAAATCTTACTGATGAAAATATAAGTGAAAATCACAACCTCTTTAGCTACACTTTCTTCATTGATCATATGTTCATTCCAAACACTCCGCTGAGGATCATAATAACTAATTGCATGCTTTTCCAAATAAGGTATAACCTAAAATAGTAAGTGAGAAATTTTGTTTCTTTTAATCTCTTTAGAAACAAAATCTTCAATTTTTTTAGGCAAAGAATTTCTCAAGTTTCAATTCAAAATTATGATAACGATTACCAAGTCTCTCCGCCACACAGTGTTACCACAACTACCACCTAAAAATACATCATATATTGGTTTTGACAGTGGGTCACTGATTTGTTCATTGGCAGATTTGACCGACAAGAGCTCACTTGCAACTTCAAAATCACAGCCACCCTAAAATTAATACAAAACATATCATGGACTCTATAATACTCCCGAGGTAGCATTATTAAGAACTTTTTAAATCTTGCAACAGAGACTAAAGCATTTTCGATGCTTACAAGCCTTCCATCGCAGCAAAACTGTATGTAGCTTTTCTCGCTATTGATTATTTGGGACTCTAATAAATGGATAATTTGAAAATATTTTTGACTCAAAGCGGTAAATTTGCAGTGAGCCCAATAAGTAAATTTTAAAATCCTTATTGCAATCATTAAAATGAAAAATACTGATGGAGTTTTTTGAAAAAGTTGTGACTAAAAAAATTAAGTAATTTTTTCGTCAATAAAATAGGCATTTGAGTGAATAATTGCTACAAATTATGATTAGTCGTTGAATGCTTAAGTTTTAAGAACTAAAAAACCATACATACCGTCCACTGAATTTTTGTGCACAGCGTTTTCATGCTTACACTTTGTGCACTGCGTATTCATACTTTTTTATTTGTAAATGACACACATTGTTCAGAATGTTACTTTTTTCGTACAGAAATAATAAAGTTAAATTTTTTTTTTTTTTTTGCATAAAAGTATAAGGAAAAATGACCAGTTTACAAGGAGCAGAAGTCGTTGTATTGATGAGAGTACGACAATGATGTTTACTATTCCTGACAGCTGGAGCCCTTGATGGACTGAATCCTGGCATCGGCAATACAGATAACGTATAAGTTGAACCATTACATTTATTAGGCATTAGCATAACAATTCTTAAAACAGTTTTGACTGGGGCAGTGCAACAGATGTTGTAATACTGTCAGCATGCTAAACAAATCTAAAATAAAATACAAAAGAGCGCATAAAAAGAAGCGATGAAATAATACGCATAAAATACGCACAACTCACAAATAAATAAATAAATCTATAGTTTAAATTTAATAATATAACAATATTAGTATGCAACTGAACTTGAAAAAAGTCATATGTACACTAAATGAGCACACTTCAATTCTTAAAACCATTCGATAAGTACAGTTTCTAAATTCAAAAAGTTCGAAATTTGTAATCTTTTATGAAATAATTAACTGAAAGTATTATTTCACATTTAAAAAAAGGAACATACAAAGGAAGAGCTATTTCAAAAATGACTGCAATAGTAAAATAATAACATGCGAACACAAATCAAACGCAGACAAAAAATGGAGGAAAATTTGAAATTTACAAATGACAAAAGGGTCCAAAGAGCAGCAAAGTTTTAAGTAGGAAAATTTTTAAAAAAATTCAAAAAGTGCCATTAAAATTTAAAAAATTCAAATAGTACCATCGAAAATTGTGTACTTTCAACATATAAACTTTTCATATACTTGAATTCAAAAACTTGATAATTGCAAAAAATGGTATTGGATTCTATTTTCAAAACAGTTTTGATCTTGATTCGCTCTCAATAGTTTGAATTTACAAACAAGTTTCAAAAAACGAAAAGAATGACGAAGTCACGTGACAAAGAAGAGGAAATATTTTGGTTTTCACGAGGAAACACGTAAAACGCGGGCCACCCGGATATAACGAACATGGAAGGGTGGGATTTCCTCGTAGCATTGGCGGTTTTGATTAAGGGGCGGGAGATTGAGTTAGTCTAGCAGGTTTCAGATGGGTTTGGTAGAGTTGAGTTGAAGACGAGAACACTATTTAAAAGTGCCAGTGATGTAGTTGAGGCATGTATTACTTTACTTGGTTATCTTTAGGGTAAAATCTCAGGCAAGGTTCATTTTCGTATGCGGTTCGAATGTGGTGATAAAAGGGAATAAAAATTCAGAAAGTATTCAGATAGTTGTTTGTATGTAGAAAAAATCTAAATTTCAGCTTCGTAGCTAAGTATTAATATATTTCAAATTGCAGCCTACGAAGTCAAAGGCCGTAGGTTACTGGCAAATGATTGTTTATTTTTACTTCGAGGACAAACTTAAACTTCTAATCTTAACTAACTTCATATTAAACTTCTAACCTTTTCAATGATTTAAGTTGAAGGCAAGAACAATGCAGAAGATTCTTTCTAAAGAAGATTGGTATGAACTGGAAGTTCAGTCAGAGCATTGATCTAGCAAATGTTTTGTCCTACTTTGAAGAGGGAGGAAATAAATGCATTTGTTTGCTTGTGATTGTTGATGTTATAGTTAGCAACGAGCGTTCACGTCATTCTTCCACAATATAGAATGAAAAATGTAAAATAATAATTAAAATGAGGAAGGAAAAACGGAAACGAAGCAATTACCGCGTAGAATTCACGTATGTGGTAGTAGTTGTGCAGATCGTCGCACTTAACAAACGCAGTTATTAGGTTAATAAAAAAATAGTATTGACATAATTGTGCTTGAGCATCACGTGACTGCTTGCTACTAATTATATTAATATTAGCGGTGTCATTTTTATGGCGGTTATCTTTGCTCCGACGGTTGTTCTTTATTATAGCTAATTATTGTTATTATTATGTTAATTTGCATTAACAGATCTTGCGTTTTTCTCTGAAGAAGACATTAGTATAGAAAACATTCATGTATGCAAATTAGTTCCATTATCCATTATCCTCACCATTCTAGCAACTTGATCACTCCATACGTCATGTTAGAAATGTGAGGATAATGAGTAGAGGAAATGATAATTTTGCCTTATTAGGATTTCAAAAGTAAACTTATCGTAATTGGGGCATAAGATGAAAAAAGGAAGAATCGTTGAAGTCATTATGAAGAGAATTAATTTGCTCTCAAACGAATATCACTCGTTGAGAAATGTGAGAAGTCGTGAAATATTATCATGACACTACTCAGATTATTTTCAAAATACAAACACACAAGCAAACATACACACACGCACTCTTACTGCGAAGTGAATGACGCCCAGCGAAGGGATGAGGAAGTAAATGATGTCATACGGCAGTTTCCGTTTAAAGAACTTTTTCCTTTTTCAACCCTTTTTGAAGTTATTTGCAGACGAGAAAAATATTTTCAATTCGAAAAAAGTCACAAATTTGTGCTGGAAAAACTAAGTCTAAATTGAGGATCAGTTAGTTACTCCCTTGCTTGCCGAACTTGGCCTTCTCTTCCACATAACCTCTTCAGTAATTTTACTTGACCTCTTCTAGGAATCGTCTCGTAGAACTTTAGCTTCTTGCACATAATAATCTCAAAACTAATAAGCCAGAAATGCAGATAAAATAGAAAAAATATCTTGTAGTCGCTAATATTTTCATTAATTATGTGCACAATATTCTGACATAAATTAGGTAATTTAAGATTAAAAACAAGATTCTGGCAAAAAAAAGGTATGTTAAAAGTAAGAAATGAAATTCTCTGCCTTTCACTTTCTAGGATAAAACAAACTGCGTAATTTTAAAAGAGATTACTTTGAATTCTACTTAATCCTTAATATTTTATATTTACATGCCTGCAACTTGAGGCACTGGTGTATTTTGCTGCAAATTGTACCACACTTTTGTTTAGTGCTTAATGAAGCAAGAAATTAAACTTGCTACAGCATCGGGTCATTGGATAAATACGTCTGCTGCACTGCACATTAAAATTATTCTGCAGTAGTTCTATTTACGTCAAAAAAGCATCAGTAACTACAATTTCTAAATACCTTGGTGGAAGATTGATATTTTTAGTGATTAATGATTTCAAAGCAAGTCTTCAACATTCCATTTGTGATAAAGAAATGAGAATTTGGTGTGAAACTGAATAATCAGCGCTAAAATTACACGTTTTGACTCTTCACTGGCAAAGAAAGCAAGAAGAAATACTATCACTTATTACATACCATATTTTCTGAACATTGAACCAGATTTTCGTAGTATTCATCAAATTAAAGATCTTTTCTGAGAATGTTTTTTAGCCCCGTTTAGGTAACAATTTCTATTTTTATCAGCAAACCTACTTTTGAATTTTTCACTACATTATCAGTGCTTCCAAATTTTGAATAATTATTCACATTTTAAATTTTACGAATATCATTAAGAAACCTTTCACTTGGAAACATGAAGTACGCTTTTCCATTCCAAAGCATTAAGTATGCAAGGAGAAAGTTTCAGCTCGAGCCACCCAACTAAACAACTTATCGGTTTTAGCATTCATTAATTATTCGTTGATTTCAGTAACGCGTCATTCAATATTAAAAGCAATTGGTTTAGTTGAATATTTCAGACATTCAAATGCATATTTCTACTCCACTTTAATTTATTTACTAGTATTCATCAGATCACCGAAGAGGTTTTTATGGAAATGATAAAATTATTATCGAAGAAAGCAGACATAATTTAACATTTATAATTATTTAATAAAAGTACTTCGATTGAATTAGCGGAGAAGAAAAGTCGAAGTAAAAACAAAATATCCGTAATGAATTTAGGATTAAAAATTGCAATGAAAGTAAAATAATGCATAGTTTGATAACTGAGTGTAGTAATAAAAGTTATTTGGAGAAGCGGGAAAAAAATGCTATTTTAGAGCAAATAATTTGATTGAGCAATTTATGATGGCTCGCTGTATTGGTAAATCTCATTAAGCTGTGCTTGTGAAGATGACATCATTCCGTGTTCGCTTTTCAAGAGGATTTTGAGCCATTTTTGAGTCTGCTGAATCTCACGGAAAATAATGAGCTTTCCATAACTGTCAGCAATGCATTGCTTTCATATAGACAAAATAAAAATGACTGTCAAAAGACAATTTGAGCGATGCGATTTTTTATCCATTTTTGCATTCTTTCTTTTTTGCGACTTTTTTATTGCTAAGTAATTTTTAAGACTGTCAAAGTTATTGCCAAACATCAATGGAGGCATTGAATTCGGTATGATGCCAGCACTTTTTTGCTAATCTTAATATATGCATGCATATTCATCTCTCACAACTGAAAACTATTTCTATCTCGCTCCGGCTAATGAATTACTGACTTAATCTCTGATCAGTTCGATTTTACTCATCTGAGATTAAAGATATGTGAAGAAACCCCTAGCACTTTATATGGTATAGCCAGCAAATATTTTGCTAAATACTTATTTTATCTATAAAATATTTTTAATTTACTTGAAACTAAAAACTATAAGGCAGTGAAAATAAAGCCAAAAAAATTCACTATTTTTGACTAAAAATGTCTGAAAATAATTGCTGAATCACACTAAGCAGTGATGATAATTTCAAATCAATTCATCTAATGAAGAGAAAAAATGCAAGCAAAGGGGCTGGGTGAGATTACAATTAGGACTAAAAACGGACCTGAAATTGGATGGATATATTCAAGTAATGCAAAGTGACCGAAATTAACTAACTGAACGGAAGACTAAGACACCATTCATCACTAAATTGATAGCAACGAAAATTTTGCTTAAAGATTTTCAAAGAAAATTTAAAAGTGCAGTTCACGACAATGCAAATTTTTTACAATTACATTAACGCTTACTTTCACTTAAGACAGAATTTAATTTTGTTTTACTCGTGAAAAATTTCAACGCATTTCATTATATTACTAAGGACTGTTTTTTGGATGCATGCATAATGTGTTATTTTTGTTGTTAACAAAGTGTACTTACAGCTGAAAGTATTGTAGAAGTTTGTGTTCGCAATAACCAGTAGATTTAGTCTTACACATGAAAAAACTTCAATTTCTTGACTTACTGATGAGGATATTTCTGAGAAAAGTCATGTTTTGTATGTAATTGTAAGTAGAAATTTTGCGTCTTTATGCTTCTCGATCGTACTGAGAGAGTGTGAAGATAGATGAAGGAAAACGAATTTGCTGATATCATCTTCATGTATTTAATTCTCATTCATTCTGGAACACTAATATAGTTTGTCCTTATCAAAACTGATAATACTAGATGATAGTGTATGCTTACTTTTATCGATATTTTGTTATTTGGACATATTAAGTCAAACTTTAAGCTGACTAAAAAAATATCATTGCAATAAACTGGCTTTAGATTATGCAAAATTAACCATGAAAATTCAAAATTTGTTGAAGAAATGCACTGGCACACAAACCAATTCAAAAGCGCTTTGTCTTTTTGAACGCAAAGTAGTAAAGTAATCAGAGCCATTGCTTGAAAGCAAAAGTGTGCAATGTTTATATGCTCTATTTTATTACTGAAAATTTTTGAGAAAGAAAATGTAACTGAAGTATGATAATTACGCGACAAGATGAAACTTTGCCTGCTTGCGCTTTTAATTTTTTGCGATGTTATCACTTGCAAAAATTTAATGGTTGGCTGCAAATTTAGTGAAAGCATACGCTACTAAGCGCAACTTCTGACTTACTGCAACTTTATAAAAGTTAAAAAAGTAAATGACATTTAGCAAGTATATCTGATATAAAAAAGATTCTTGTAATGATCGGAGAAGTGCTATTAAAGAAAATATTGAGCACATGTGTGATCTGAAAATCATATATTCATTCGTTCACAATTTGAAAACAACTCTAATGACTTTCATAATCAGACTTTACTAATTCAAACTTGATTTATTCGGTGTGACTTCGAAAAGGAAAGCTCAGATTCTTAATCAATACATATCACTGATCTATTAACCGTTTCTAGAAGTATATGTACTTCAAGTTCAGCTTTCCTTTTATCACAACAAATGCTGCAATTTGTTCTATGGACTATGAATGCTATCACAGGTTTTTTTTGAACTTTTTTCCACTTGAACTTTTGCAAAATATCGAAACTATTTCACTCATTTATTGAAAAAATTTGCTTGAAATTGTTAAAATTCTATGTAAAATGTTTGCAGTATTGGTTTCTTCTTCTTTGACATTTTTAACGTTTTCTTTGCTAAAAGTCTTAATTTTTCTTGCCATTTTGCGAACTTTGTTATTCTCATTGTTTTCGTTTGCCCTCAGAACAACTAAAATGTCAAAGTAATTTCATCTCTTATTTTTTCATTTTTTGGCCGAAAAAAAAACGAAAATTTGTTGAAAACTTTGAAATTTGAACTTTTTTGTCGACGAAAATAAGTTGCCTTTTGCTTTCGTTCACTTTTTATTGATAGAATGTGCCAAGATGAAACAGACGAATTTCGTTCATATATTTTAAGTTATTGAATTACTAGAAATGATAATGAATTTGTAATTGAAAAAGTATGCAAAGAAATACTGGATTGTTATTATATGTGTAAATGCTTTAAAAATTGTCAGTAAACTCTCTATAACTTTTGATCAAATCTCAATTGAAGATTTTCGTATTTTTCCTAACTTAAAAATTTAATTTTAAACTAAAAGTGTTAAATAACTAGAAGTTTTTTATTGATAACCTTTGATCATTAGCTTCTCATGGACGAATAATAACGTAAATAAATTTAAGTGACTGCTTTAACTACAAGGAAATAATTCAAAAAACATAGAATAATGCAATGACTTTCAATTAATCAGTGAGATCTGTAATAAAATGAAAAGTGAGTTGTAGTACTAAGCAGTATAAAGCACTGATTATTCTAACATCTACAGGAGATAAAATAATTGTTACTCTGTGCAGATTAATCTAACTTTCGAAATCTTAATCTTCATTATAAATTCAAACGGTTTTTACTGATAAATATAGCAAGTACGAGATAGTACAACGAATATTACTTGAAAATGACTGGCATGAATGATAAGTTAGCCGAAGGCCGGCTTGAAAGAAGAACAATCTGAAGCAGAAAATCAAAGCAAGCAAACACTACCCATACATCAAAGATAGAAAATAATTGCATGAGAACAAAAAGTCGCCATTACCAGCAAAAATAGATACCTAATTATAAAATTCGCCATTTATCAAATTGACTAATCTACTTGGATGCATCACAAAAGTATTTGTTAGAAGTCGAAATGATTACTGACAAAAGTGAATCCGTCCTTTTATACTACATATTTTCTAATATTTATTTTTCGATATTATCTCATTTTGCATTATTCCAACCTGAATTTCTTGAGTGGCATATTTAAAATATATCCAAATTCGTAAGAGTTTTAAACAACGAATGAGAAAATTTGCAACAAAATTGATTTTTCATCAATAAATTAAGTAGCAACATTTAATAATAAAGGAGTAATATGAATGATAGTGCAGTATTTGCATTCAATACTTGCTGAATTTCAGGCACATACATCATAAATTAATTTCATTTTCAGAACTCTGTTGGCATCTTTTTGTTTGTCTTCACAGTATATGTCTAATTTATAAACGAAAAAATGCCCCTCTACTGCAAGCCCCATTAATCCGTCAAAATTTCCAATTTCGAGGAGTTTGACCATACGATGGAAGTTCATATTATTTTCTGTATGCAACTTTGCAAATTATTGGTTCACCGAGTGCAAAACCAAAAAACATGAAGACATATTATGAATCTAAATCCCTGGGCTAAAAAAGAGAAGTTGCCTCTGCATATTATTCCTTCATTACTCATGTATTTGCTCATTTGACAGACTCTTTTTATCGAAACATATCTTGACAATTTTTAAGAAAATTACTTAAAAATTTGTTAAAACTGTCATGAACTCCATTGCAAGTGATATTTGATTTGCGGTTCTATTTATCACTCATGCAAATAGCAAATGATTCATTCTTGATGGTAAAAATATTAATGAAAAGTGACGTGGTTTCTATGCATACACCATGTAGAAATCACGTGAAGATACAAGACATAAAGATGAGAAATGAGAGAAGTACTAGTGCTTGTTTATATACTATGCTTATAATGAAAGTGTGCATTAATATACACGTTTGTTTGCCTCATATTCTGTCCATCTATCCATCCATCCATCTATCCATCTATCCCTCCATTCATTCTATCCAATCATTCATTCATCTATCTATCTTCACTACCATCGATCCACCAGTTTATCTATCTATCTATCTATTTACCTATCTGTCTATCCATCCATAGTCTCCTATCTATGCATACATATCAAGAGAGAATAGCACGAAGAGAGTGGGAAGAGAAGAGAGAAATGAGAGGATAAAAGTTCTCTGTGATAAGAAAAGAGACAGGAAGACAACGCTGTCAGTGCTATATGTCGTCATTTCGCGTCATCGTCCACTTGCAGTAATTAGGCAAGCGGACTCTTTGCACTAACTCACTCTGTCATTACAACTGAGTCTAACCTTATGCATTCTTTCATCAGACTTAGCGTACTCGTAGAATTGAGTAGCAAACTGGGAGTGAGCGTAGCACTCGAGAACTTTCCGCTTCGCAAACAGCACAGTATTTATCTGCCGAAGTACGAGGTGATTGACTTCAAGTATTTCAAGTAATCAAATTACTTCTGCTGAGAGATCTTTTGGCTTCTCTCTCAGTCTTAAATTTCTTGTCCTACTCAAATGCTGAGTGAGATTCAGTGTATCACGCTCAAATGTTCGAAGAAACTGTAAATGATAGCGTTTCTCGTATGAAAGTAATGATCTGTGGCATTAAAAAACTGTAGATACTGCTCGGAGCAGTGGAAAAGTTGGCGTAACACAAGTCATAGTTAAAATAAAGTCTAGCTTACTCAACTATTTCAGTTCTATAATTTTGGTATTTTATTTGCGACACTTCTATAGCAGTAGCTGTGCACTGGAAGATTACCTATTAATAAAGTTGAAGTTTCAGTACAGGCAAAGGTCACACTCACAGTGAAATCTGAAATTGCCTTCATGTATGTTCTCAAAAAGAATTTTGCTGGTATCGAGCATACTTCTACCATGTCAAACACTTTGGAAATGTGAAAAGTGTTTTATGTTAATTTCAGTAGTTGCATGGGAACCGTTAGCTAACTAATTACATCATTTGAAAATAGCTACTTCACAAGAATACCTTTTACAGGTTATTGTAATTATTTGTGTATTCACAATGTAGCTGCATTAGTGTACTTATGAAAATGCTATGCAGAAATATTCTGATTTCTACAAATGTTAAGTGAACAAACTGATTATTAACACACTAGCCGTGCTTTGATTGATATGTGGACTTTAATTAACCCAAATGCAGTCTAACAGAGAGTACATATGATTATGTATGCAATAAATGTGTGCTGAACAAATCATTTCTAAAATTCGCATTACATAGTTCCGCTACGTAAAGATTTGATAAAGATTTCATAGTAAAATATAATGGTGGGGATCTTTTACCACATAACTTATAATTCAAGATTTAACTTTTATAACACCGAAATCAAATAAAATGCGGACTAGTAATGGTTTTTAAAATTGCCATATGACACTTGCAACAACGCCTAAATTTGTCAAGAAGAAAATTCTTTCAATTCAGACTACGGTTGATGATGCATCAGAAAGTATGAAAACGAAATTCATGTGAACAAAAATGAATGAAATATGAATGTCTTGTGGGATAAGCCGATACATATATATATGTGCTTTTCGAGGATTGAAAAAAGATAATTTGCCTCGTTATTTTTTAAAATTTGTCTAAAAACTTTAAGATAAACCGAAATGCATTTTGCAAATAAAAATTATGACTTTTTCTTCGTTTGCACATTTATTTTTTTATATTTTAAAAGTATTTTTCTTCTTTTGTATAATATCAAATTGCAGCCATTTTCCAAATTGAAAAATTACGATCAAAAAATATGTGCCATTAAATTATTATTTTAATGTGAAAGCATAAAATAACTTTTTTTTTTGAAATCAAAATTTAATTTTACGAGTAAACGACTACTTTTTCTTCGTGTGGAAGTGAAAAAAGTTGTTCATATTAATGAATTTATACTTTTCGAAAAGAATTGCTTCAAACTGAAAAAATAACAGAAACGAATTAAGATGCAGTTCAGTTTGGTCAAAAATTCGTTTTTTTCTTTTTAATTTTAAAATCAAAAATACTTACACTTGTTTTGTGCTAGAAAAATCAATTAATTCAGTAATTTTTCACTGAAATAAAAATATGTGATGCTTTGCAATGTGAGTGCAAAAAGCATTTTAAATGTTAATTTAAAATTACCATGACGATATAAAAGTAATTTTGCATGATTTTATTTGAGAAAATCATTGTAATCTAAATTTCATTCTCACACAGTTCTGAAACAAATTTCATCCTTAAACTCATTTGTCTTATAGATTTTATTTCAGAGTTTAATCTTGGTTTTATAGTCAACTCGCAAATTCGCAAAAGTTTATTCGAGTCAAAAAGTTCAACAATTTCTGGCTGCATTGCAAATTAGTGTAATTACTAAATGAATGATGGCTAAATTATCTCCTTTAGGTTAATAATATAAGAATTTTTTGTATTATTTTGGTTTATTGTAAGTAATAAACTGGTTCTTGCAAAAAAACTGTTTCAAGTTCGCTTTATTAAGATAGTTAATTTGAAGTGAGTATTTTAGAGGTAAGTATTCTTATCTTGTGAGCAATTTGAAATTCTTGATAATTTGGCTTACTTTTTTGCATTATCTCAAATTTTGTTTCTAATTGAGTCTTGTTGGAAGAATTGCGGATTTTTTGGTGATTAAAAGTCTGATGTAGCTATATGATAACTATTATGAAACGATAGAAGTGTTCTGCGATATTTTTGACTTGTCATTACCATTTTATGACTAAAAAGAAAGAGTAATAAGCGTAGAACTATTTTTCATATTTTAAGGCAAAAGAAGAAACTATCAGTTTTTTTCTATATAACAAAAAGTATATTCGAGTAAATAATTGATTTATGATAATTTCTATCTACCCTTAACCGAATCGTACCTTGCCAAATTCTCAGTCTTCAATGAAAGTTTGTGATGAATGCAGTACTATCTTTTCAAGCAATTATATGTATTTAATTGCTGAATTCTTAGAAATGCAAAGTCGTATTCAGATATTGCAATAACTGAATGCAAAAAATTGGTTGAAGTTAAAGACTAACTTACCTTGTTTTTCACTTAAAATAACCGGTTTCATGTGTAACTGCACTTATTTACATTATCGGACCGAATTTGCAGTTTGTAAATTAATAAAATATTAACAAAGTTGTAAACTGATATTTTAATTCAGAATTATCCATTAAATTCTGAAATTTAGATGTGATAAAGCAAAATATATTATCCTTCATCCACATATATTACATTAATTTTGCATCTCATATTCTAAATCAATTTTTAGGCATGTAAGGATCATAATTTTAACAAGTTTGGCTGTGGATAATAAGAATATGATAATCTGATATACTAATTTTTGTTTAACAAAATCACAATTACTATTGTTATAGTAGTTACGATGGTGGATTTCCACTGACATCTCAGTTGTTATGAGTAGTAATATAGTTATCTGAGGCTATGGCTACAAATATAATGCTTATCATGCAGCAACAGTCTTTGCTACTGAAATTTTCCGTGATTGAAGGATTATGATAATTTATTTAATTGGAAACGAAATAAAATTTTAATTCACAAGTAACTATAACAGCTCAGTAGAATAAATTACTATCGGATCATATGGTCCTGGCATTCTTTTTATGCAAATCTCAAACATTTTGCTTCATAACAGCTGACTTTAATATTAAATTTTCATAAGTAAAGGTGTTTTAAATAATAGTTTTCGTATTAGTTTCATTACAATTATTTCTATTATAAAACTTTTAATGTTATTTCGTTACGGCAAAGAGTACTGCTTTAAAATATGAAATTTTAACTTTTTCTTACTGCAATGAAAACTGCTATCAGTAGAAGAAATTTTATCACAAAGACTAGTAATACTTTAAACGCTATATTTCTTTAAATGATAAAAAGGAGCACTTTCCAACTGATCGCGAATTAATCACTCTTAATAGTAACTTTATCAGTAGTAAATACCATTATCATTAGAAAAGCATTACTATTTCTGAGAATACTATTATAAAGTAATCAAAAAGCAACCAGTTAATTACTAAAAAAGAAAATTACCTCTACTTTATTGGTTGATGGAATGATACATCTATATAGAGTATTACTGCGCAATGAGATATTTATTCATAATTCACATTAAAAGTTTACGTTGAATATTTCCACTGAAATATTATACTATATTATATTGCTATCTTAATTCAAATATTAATTGTCATATATTTTGAGTCATCTCAGTGAATATAACATAAATTCAATTCCCTGGATGAAAATTAACGCATCAAATTGTTTTCAATGCCATAAAAACACCAAATTTTATGCTTGACATTCAAATTAAGCAAATAGCATGTCTTGTTTCAATTCCAAGTAAAATAGCGGCACAAGTTCAAAAACCACATAGAGACATTAATGTTGATAAATAAATACTACTACTACTACTACTACTACTACTACTACTACTACTACTACTAC